>VWYK01068555.1:0-12076 GCA_013399775.1 Semnornis frantzii
CTCCCAAATCCTCAGGGAGGTTTTGAGCTCAGCCAAGATTTCCCGTGAAGCACAGCAGCTGTGCTGCTGTCTGTGAGGGGACAGCTTGCAGCCCTCCCAGCGGGCACCACTTGCCTTCCCCGCTGATCTGGACGCCGTCGTCGATGGCGTTGCCATTGTGGAAGAAGCGGATGGGGCCCGAGAGCTGCCCGCTGAAGGGTGCATAGACGCTGGCACCGTCCGCGCAGATCACGTCCACAGCCAAGTGCTTCTGCTTGCTCCCTTGCCTGCAACCACCAGCACAGGCAGTCAGAGCAGCCTCACCGCGCTCTGTAGGTAGGCCATGCAGCACAGCACTTCATGGAGTCACAGAATTAGTTTGGGTTGGAACAGGCCTCTGAGATCATCGATTCCAACCATTGACCCAGTGCCACCGCGGCCCAGGTGCCTTTAGTGGAGCCTGCCCACCTGAGCTTTTCACCTGCGGTGAACTTGGAAAGAAACAGGCTTTAAACCACCTGGCTTGGTGGAAGCTGTCCGTGCCCATGGCAGGGGCATGGAACTAGATGAGATTTAAGGTCTCTTCCAGCCCAACTCATTCTATGAGTCTATGATTTCTTTCATTCCTATCACTCCAAACCTGCTTTAAAAGTTCTGTGAAGTACTTCTAATTTTCCTAGGTCCATGAGGTACTGCAAGCTGCTCTAGGGAAGTACTCCCTCTCCTACCCCAAAAGAATTCTCTGCAGGAATAAAAGACAGTTTGATGTTTGGCATTTTCTCCTTTGGAAACTCGGAAGCTGTGTAGTGACATGGACACCTCCATAGCACCTGGGGAGAGGAAATGGCAGGAAAAGACAGGGGGAGCAGGAGTCATTCTAGCTCTAAAAGCATTTTCCAGGGAAATGAGCCCTGCCCTATCATGAGAGGCCTCTTTGCAGGGAATGCTGCTGGTAGATTTTTAGCTTCTCTTATTTAATCTTCTTAGCTTCCCTTAATCTGCTGCTGAGTGCTAGCTCAGTGTCTGGTGTGGAGAAGCTGCTGCTGAGTGCTAGCTCAGTGTCTGGTGTGGAGAGGCTGCTGCTGAGTGCTAGCTCAGTGTCTGGTGTGGAGAGGCTGCTGCTGAGTGCTAGCTCAGTGTCTGGTGTGGAGAGGCTGCTGCTGAGTGCTAGCTCAGTGTCTGGTCTGCAAGCAACAAACGAAGGACTCAAAGCCTTGAGCTGTTCCCTGTTGGTTTGTGCAACACTCTTGCTCCTTCCTGCAGGGCACCAGGTAGCAGCAGTGGTACCACTGCACGCAGGTGAGACTGCCCAGTAGTGTGCCCAGCGTGGGTCACAGACCCCACTGACAGCATTTTCTCTGACTCCAGTGTCAACTCTGGCTGAACTCTGCTCCTTCTGCTCTGTGAACAGTGCCTTTAGCAGTAAGGAAGTCCCGGAGCAGGCTGCCCAGAGAGGCTGTAGAGTATCCTTGTGAGAGATTCCAACCTCACCTGGCCACTGTGATCCCAGGCAACATCCTCTGGGTGCCTCTGCTTTAGCTGGCTATCTGCAGAGGTCCCTTGCAGCCCGCACCATGCCCTGGGGCTGTGCAAGAGCAGCACCAGCCCCCCGCCACAGGGTCCTGCTGTGCCTCTGTTACCTGACGGCGCCGTAGCCGCCGCAGCCGTAGCGATCGCAGCCTCGGATCCTGTTGGAGGGGTTCCCGCTGCAGATCTGTGCCCAGTGCCTGTGCTGCTGCTGGGGGGGGTGTGTGTCCAGCTGCCTGGCAAGAACTTCTCGCGCAGAGAGCAAAGCAGAGACAATGCAATGAATTCATCCCACCCCCAGCAGAAAATGTTAAGGTATAGAAGGTATAGAGGTTTCAGGTGGAAAAGCTGAGACCATCCACTCCAACCACCAGCCCAACACCACCGTGGCCACTAAACCCTGTCCCCAGGTGCCATATCTACACATTGCTGGAACACCTCCAGGGATGTGGACTCCACCGCCTCCCTGGGCAGCCTGTTCCCACCCCTGCCCACTCCTGCAGCAAAGACATTTTTCCGAGTCTCCAACCCAAACCTCCCTGACCCCATCTGAGGCTGTTTCCTCGTGTTCTATCACTTGATGCTCAAGAGCCCAACCCCCACCTCACTGCAGCCTCCTCTCAGGCAGATAAACAGGGGTTGGAAGCAAAAGACCTGTGCTGTATTAAACCCTTGTATGACCTGCTGTATAAATTTGATCTCGCTCTCTTCAGCTCTTATTTGAAGGCACAGAGACCCAAAGCACAGCTACAGATAATTTTATTTTTTTTTAATATTCATTTGTGAACAATTCAAACTATTCCCCATGAACCTTCTAAACATTTCAATCTGTGACTGTAACATTTCTAACAGGACTCTAACATTGCAAATTTCACCTCCCTCCATGTTTTATAGCAGCCCTAACTCTGCACAGCGCTGTAGTTCTTCATCAACCTCCGACTGAAAGAACTCAATGTGATTTACACCTGAGCACATCCCAACCGTTTCTTGTCTGCCTCAACCCCAGCCCAACTGCAACCCAGCAATCCCAACTCACCAGTGGACACTAAGCTGACCAGAGCCACCAGGCTGAGAGCTGGCATTTTGTGGCTGTTCCCCCAGTGTTCTTCGATCGGATCAAGGATGCTGAGCAGCAGCTGCCTCAGATATTTATGGATTTGGGCAAGTCCCAGTTGGTTGTCTTGGCCAATCAAGTCTTGAGCAAAGTGTTACAGCTGCCTGCTGCTGGTGTTGCCACATGAGGCAGTGGGGATGTCTAACAGTTGTTTGATCCATCTTTCCCAACCTGCTCTACCAGTTGTGTCTCTTAGCACACAGGAAGGGATGGAAATGAGCAGTCCCACATTGCAGGAAGCTCTGCTTCAACCCTTTCTTAACACCTTCTCCCCTCTTCTCTTCTCCCTCCTGCAGCAAGGGCACACTGTGGCCAAAAATGGTAAGAACAAAGAACATGGCCCAGAAGATTGAACTGGAGAGAAGGGCTGGGCAAAAGCCCATGGTGGATGTACTGAGTTTGGCCTTTGCTGCACACTGCAGTACCTACTCCCCAGATGTGTAAGCCCAGCAGAGCTTTCTGGCAGACAACACCTGGGCATGGAATGTTTGGTGTAGCAGGAGGATTCGGCTAGACTCAGACAGACAGAGGCTTTTCTTGCCTGTTCAGCTGCAACTATCACCCAGCCTGGACTTAAACCCACAGAGCCTTCTCACTGACAGCCTCGTTTTTGACAGCCAAATCCTTATCAAAACATCTTGGACAGCTGCAGACTCAGTGTGCCACAGCTGCCACAGAGTTAAAAAAGTCAAGGTTTTAAAATGATTCATTTAGGATCTGCTTGATTTCAGCCACTGTGCTATTAGGGAGGCTCCTCTGTGTCTCTTCTAATCCTTCACTTTGGGTTTTCTGCATGGCTTAGAGGGAAGGATTAGGTTTTCTTTACAGCCATGGTGTATTAATAAGAAATGGCACTGAGCTGTGGTGCTTTCACATGAACCCTCTGACATTCCAAGTGAGAGAAGCCTCTGGAAGTCCTGCTCAGAGGAGGAACATTTGTGTCCCTGCCCCACTTCTGGCTCACAAAGAGCATCTGAACATTGTGTTTTCAGAACACTTCCACAGAGCAAGCAGCTGGAGACAAATTTCTCACTTGTGCTTCCAGGCTCTTTTTGCAGCCAGCATTGAGCTGCCAAACAATGTTTCAGCCCTCCCTGGGGTTACCGCAAGTGGCTTTGCTGCTTTTACCCTCGCTGCTTTCTCCCTCATCCTGCCAAAAAGTGCTGCTGGCTTTCACACTTGCAGCCACCAACCAAGGGTCTCTTTAAATGTTATAATCAGAGAGAGACTCACAGAGTGGTTTTGGTTGGAAAAGACCTTTAAGATAACGGAGTCCAGCCATTACCTAACTTTACCAACTCCCATCTCAAACCATGTCCTCTAGCACCACATCCATGCATCTTTCAGACACCTCCAGGGATGGGGGGACTCAGTCACCTCCTAGAGGAGACTCTTCCAGCATTTGAGAACCCTTTCAGTCAAGAAGTTTCTTCTAATATCAAATCAAACTCTCCCCTGGTGCAACCTGAAACCATCTCCTCTCATCCTGTCCCTCATTGCTGGTGTTGTCCTCTCGGTCTGGTTTTGATGAGGCTTTTGGTGCTCAGTGTAACAGAGTCTGGGCTTACAAGTGAGAGAAGGTGGTGGGCAGAGCTCCCAGGGCTGATCAGGGTCTGGGGCTGCTGCTTATCCCTCCACAGAAAGATGAGGCCTGTGGCTTTGTGCAAAACAGTCTCAGGTCTATGATACTGCAGCTGATGTTTCTGTGTGCTCCTCATCTTTTGCAGGTGAGCTGCAAGGTGCAGACCTCTCCCCTTGGGCAAGGGAAGCTCCCAAGGAAGCCCTGAACCTAAGCTGGTGGCATTGCTGCGTTGGGCAATGGAGCTGCTCGCACAACGGTTGGCAGGGGCAGTTGTGAAAGACACAAAGTGGCTGCTTGGCACACACCAACAGAAGAGTTTGGGACAACTGGCAGGAGTTGCACAGTCCCCAGGAGCCCTACTTGCACCATTTCCTGCCCTGTGGTGAGGAGAGGCCAAGGAGCTGGCGAGGAACCAGCATGGAGTGGTGTGAGGTGTGCGGCGAGAGCAGGTGAGTTGGCATGGGAAGTGCTGGGTTCCCTCTCCTGCATGGACGCTGAGGTGCCCATGCAAAGTGAGGGTGCCCACTTTGCAGTGTGGGGGCCTCACTCTGTCACTTTTCATAGAATTATTGCACTGTTTTGGTTGGAAGAGACTTCAGAGAGTCCAAACCGTAACGCAGCACTGCCAGGTCACCACCGAACCATGGCACCACATCTCCACAGCTTTCAAACCCCTCCAGGCAAGGGTACTCAACCACTTCCCTGGGCAACCAGTTCCAGGCTTGACAACCCTTTTGGGGAAGAAATCATTCCTCATGTCCAACCTAAACCTCTCCTGGTGCAACTTGAGGCCATTTCCTCCTGCCCTGTTGTATGTCAGTAGTGACTTCCCTGTGTGTCCCTTTGAGGTGGTCTTAGGGACTAAGCAGGAGTGCAGCAGTGATTGTACTGATGTCAGAGGCAGGGAATGAGTTAAGCCTGATGGTGTCCAGGAGAAATCCCTGCTCCACTGTTCAGCCTTTCCAAAAAGACTAAGCCTCTGCTGTACAAAGCCTGTGGCATTTTGGGAGGCTTGCCAGGGCCTTCGGATTGCTGGCACCTGCTGTGCCTGTGCCCATAAACCTTGCAAAGTTAGACTGGTCCTTGGCATGTTCATTATCTTGTCTTTTAATGAGACAAGTCAGGTGGCAACACAGTGGAATATGAGGTTTGGAGGAAGAAAGCCACCAAACTGTGAGACAAGAGTTGTGCACCCTTGGAGCAGAAGCATCAGCAGAACCCTGAGCCAGAGCAAATCCAAGCCCTAGCCAAGAGCTGTGGCCCCCTTTCAGCTGAGCTGCCATTGTCCTTTGGCTGCCCACAACTGGGGGCTGCTTTCTCAATTGTTTCCTTTGCAAATTTCAGCTGGGTGGGATCCAACCAACATCCCAAGTCTGACAATCTGGTGCATGAAGCCATCACTCTTCACAGCCTCCGTGGGGCTGCAGCCCTAGGGAGTGGGGTAAGTGAGAGCTGCACCTCTTGGTGATGTTATGGTGTCATAATTGTATCTTGCCAAGCTTGTCAGCAGGCAGCTGAAGAGGTAAATCTTCTGCCTAGGTAAATCTTTAAAAATCCATCTTAAAATTGTCTTTGTCCTTCTTGCCTAGCCCAGAGCCTTCAGCATGGGAGCAAGCCAGTGCTGAGCACTCCCCTCCCAGCTGGTCTCTGTGCTGTGTGGTGCTAAGAGACTCTACAAACTGTTTCTCTGAAAAATAATCTTCAGTGGGCTTAGCATTAAAAATGAAATCATGATTCACAAACTAACTGTGGAGGGACCCCTGTGCAAGGAGCAGCACAGGCTTCCAAGCTGAAAACCAGGCTGGCACAGTGAGAGCAAGCTGCACTGGCTGCTTATTCAGGCTTCTGGCCCCTGGAGGAGGCTGAGATCAGAGGGATTTGGCTTTCTGTAGAGGGCTGATCCTGCAGTGTCGCTGGGAAGGCAGCAGGTTGTGCTCAGTGATCAGCCAAAAGGCACAGAGAGGCTCCTCACCTCCAGCAGGTAACAGGCTGGAGGAGATCTTAGCGTGAGCTGAAACAGTTCTATGGGTCTCTAAAAGAGGGAGGGTCAGGCTGGATCTCAGGAAGGAATGTTTTACACTGAGGGCAGTGAGAGCCTGGCCCAGGTTGTATAGAGGTAGGTGTCCCCTTTCTGGAACCATTGCAGGTCAGGTTGTTTGGGGTTCCCCTACTGCCCTGGGCAGCCTGTTCAGGGCTTGACAACCCTTTGACAAACCATAGCATTTTCCCTCGTGTCCAGCCTAAACCTTCCCTGGTGCAGCTTGAAGCTGTTTCCTCTCATCCTTGAGAGAAGAGACCAGCCCCCACCTGGCCCCAGCCTCCTTTCAAGGAGGTGCAGAGACTGAGGAGGTCTCCCCTGAGCCTCTCTTTCTCCATGCTGAACAGCACCACTTGTCTCAGCTTCTCCTCAGCAAGCCTTGTGCCCTGGAGCTGTCTTTCTGTAGCTTCTTGGAAGGAACAACCCTCCTGACACAGCTGCCTCTGAAGCAGCTTCCCTGCTTGTCTGCAGTTGTGTTGGGAAGCACAGGAGACTGCAGCCCTGGTAGAGCCCTTTGGCCCTGCAGACTCCCAGTAGCACGGCAGTAGCCTTGTGCTGCTGGCAGGAGCTTGCTGTCCTGGGAAGGTCTTCAGCTGATTTACACATGGAAAGAAATGTCTCACTTGGACCAAAAGGAACCTGAGTGTGCCAAGGCAGTCCTAGAACAGGGCTCTAGGGAAAAGGAGTGAGTTACTTCATGAGGCTGGGTTATGGTTTTGGTGACAGGCCCAGGAACGAGTTTCAGCTTCATATGAGCGTTTGGTTTTCTTCTCCCCAGCTACATTAAAAAAGCAGAACCCAGCCCAAAGCCTGTGACAGCAGCAAAGGTATTCGAAACACTTTGCAGTGAAGCAGCCTTTTAATAATGTGATTTTCCATATGCAGGCACAAGTGACATTGCTGGCTGCTGGAGGAAAGCTTTGAGTTTGGCTGCAAAGGGAGCAGGGAAGGCCAAGAGAGCTGAGCATGGAGGACTCACCTGCTCCTGGTCCTCCTTTGCTCCCCTCTGCTTCAGCCTTCAACTAGGAGTGCAATGGTGTGCAGGATAGGTTTAAGCTGTGAGTTATACCTTGCTCTGAGCCTGCTTATGTTCAGCTCCCCACCAGCATCTTGTTCAGGGATGCTCTCTAGGTGGAACAACTGCTGGAGGCGCAGTGTCTTGAGCTGTACTGAGTGGCTACCTGTGCCCAAGCAACTCAATGAATACCCAAGTGGGGAGTGAAGGCTTTGACGTTGATGTGCAGAGCCTCATTTACAGGTAGGGAGTAGGATCTGTCAGGTCACAGTTCTGGATGTGGACGTGGGATATAATTCCTCTGTAGACCCTTTGCAGGGGCAGCAGGACGCCGATTTTCTCTCCCTTCTTGATGGAGCCCTGGTACTTGACAGGTTTGATGTAGAACATCTTGATGCAGAATCCTGTTAAAAGGGGAGAGAAGAGAGGAGAAGGAACCTGTTGCTCTGTGAATGGGTTTGAAAGCCAGGCCAAGCCAGAACCTTCAGCAGTCAAGCACAAACAGACAGAAGATGCTGTGCTGCATCAGGAAGAGACAACAGGGCAGTGGATCAGTTACCATGGAGGAAGGTGAAGAAGGGGATTAAGGTGAGTAGAACTGGGTAAGCTGTTTCTTTAATTATCCAAAGCATGCAGAGGGGCTGGCTTCAGCCTTTGGTATTTGTAAGAGAGGTGAAATACTGCAGTCTTCCCAAGCCTTGTGCCTGCACCAGCAGAACCTGGCTGCTGCGGCTGCCGCCTGGGTCCACAGGCAAACGCCCTGCACTTGGGGTTGGGCTCAGTTTAAAGCTCTCTAAACCAGCTGGAGCATTGTGCAAGCACAACCCTGCAGCTCTGCTACCTGATCCTGAGAGCTGCACTCCGTTGTCGATGGCGTTGCCGTTCCCGTAGGGCTTGGCCTGCTTGATGATCCTCCCGGTGAAGGGCGCGAACACCACCGAGCCGTCCTCACACACCACATCCACTCCCTTGTGCTTCCTCCCTCCTCTGCAGCACACAAAACAGAGTCACTGAGGCTGGAAAAGCCTCTAGGGTCATCCAGCCCAACCATCAGCCCAGCAGCACCCCGAGCACCAAACCCTGTCCCCGGGTGCCACAGCCACGCGGTTCTCAGGCACCCCCAGGGATGGGACTCCCCCACCTCCCTGGGCAGCCTGTGCCAGTGCCTGACCACTCTTGCAACAAAAAGTCTCTTCCTCATTGCCAACCTAAGCCTGCCCTGGTGCATTTTCACCTCATTTTCTCTTTTCTTACCCCTGGTTACCAGAGAGAAGAGATCAACTCCCAGCTCACTCCAGCCTCCTTTCAGGGAGTCTTAGAGAGTCAGAAGGTCTCCCCTGAGCCTTCTCTTCTCTGGACTACACAACCCCAGTTCCCTCAGCTGCTCCTCAAGACTTCGTTGCCCTTCTCTGGACACACTCCACAAGCTCCATGTCCTTTCCTCAGTGAGGGGCCCAAAACTGAACCCAATATTCGAGCTGTGGCCTCACCAATGCTGATTACAGGAGCATGAGCACTGCCCTGGTCCTGCTGGCAACACAACTTCTGACACAGGCCAGGAGAAGAAGAGGAGCAAGACAGGTCGGTCTGCAGCAGACCTCCATGCCAGCTGGAAACCCTCCCCTGGCCCATTTTCCTCCTGTTTAGTTCTATATTAAGCAAGCTTCCATCCCCCATCCCCCAGCCCAGCACCTGGGGTAGTTGTATCCACCACAGCCCTGGGAGTCGCAGCCTCTGACTTTGTTTGCTGACTCACTTGAGCAGATCTTGGCCCATTGTGCTGCAGCAGCTGGAAAAAGAGGAGAGCAGAAGGTTTAAGTCCATCAGCTAGAAAGGGGAATTGGTTGATCAGTAGCAAGGTCCCTTTGAACTTTGCTGGAGCCATGGATCAGGAAAGCTGTTCCCATGCAATTGCATTTCAGGGCTGCAAGGAACCAGCACTGGTTTGCTTTATGCTCCGTGCAGTGGTGTTTGAGGGCACTTGAAGCAGTGGCTTCAAGTCAAAGCTACAGAACAAGATCTGGGAGGATGTGGGGGAGTGAGCCTCTCCTCTCCCCTTGCCCAGCTGTGCTGCCTTTGCCCACAGGCACGGGGCTGGAGCTGTGAGATGCCTCTGCCTGGAAGGCTGCTTGAGCCATGCAGGACCTAGGGATGCTGAACTGTAAGTGTGAAAAGAGAGACCCACCAAGTCCAGCCCCTGACCACAGCTACAAAGCATGGAAATTTCTGTGGGGAGAGGAGTCACAGGATCCCAGCATGCTGGGGGTCGGAAGGGACCCCTGGAGATCGTTTAGTCCAATGCCACTGCTAAAGCAGGGCACCCAGAGCAAGCTACCCAGGAGCACAGTGTCCAGGTGGGTTTGGAATCTCCTCAGAGGAGGAGACTCCACAGCCTCTCTGGGGAGCCTGCTCCAGGGGTCCAGCACCCTCACACCAGATAAGTTTTTCCCTTGTGTTTAAGTGGAACCTCCTGGGTTTGTGCCCATTCCTTGTCCTGTCACTGGGCACCACTGAGATGAGTCTGGGCTCATCCTCTTGCCTCCCATCCTCTAGCTCTTGCTGAGCACTGATCAACCTCGCTCTGGGGCTGCTCTTCTCCAGCCCCAGGGGTCTCAGCCTTTCCTCCTCACATAGATGCTCCAGGCCCCTCAGCATCTCTGTAGCTTCCTCTGGACTTTCTCTGGTAGCTCCCAGGAATGATTTTTCAACAGCAAAAGCTGTCAGAGAAGAAATCAGTTCCTAAATCCTTACAGAAACAACTTACTAACAAAACCCCACCAACCCACCTCCCCAGAGACCCAGCAGAGAAGCAAAAGAGGGCAGGGGCCAAGGAGTGGTGCCCACTGGAGCTAACTCACCACTGGAGATGACAAGGGCAAGGATGACTGCTGTGGCCCCCTGCATCTTCCTGTGCAGTGAGAGCTCTGCTGGCCAGGCAAAGGCTTGGGGGGGACCTTCCTTTCTATTTATGCAGCCCAGAGTCAGACTGCAGCCAAAGTTTTCCAGCCAATCAGAAAATCACTCTGGGCTCAGTTCTTGTGCTCACAGTGCCAGGCCAGCAGCCCTCAAGGTGTGCCACCAGCCTGGCTGGCTGCCCAGGGAGAGGCTCCAACTTCTTGAGCAAGAGTGGCTCCATGGTTTTGCTTGGCTTGGTTTGCAATGGAGCCAGCAATAGCAAACCCAAGGTTTAAGGCCAATTTGTGTCTCTGCGTGTTGCACAATCCCTGAAACTCAGCGAGATAACTTGGATGGAGTGGGAAAAGAGTTCAAAGGAACTTCAAGAGCTCTCTGGGGAGATGGATCTCTTGCCCCCCCCACCATGGTTGCTTCATGGGAAGAAGTTCAGCCAGGAGGACACAGCTCTGTGCCACACATCACACCCAGCCTCATACTGGAAAACTGATTAGGCAACCTGAGGTGTGAGACCCTGACCTGCCAGCTTGGCTAACGCTTCCCAGACATTGCCCTGCTGCTGCTGCTGAAGCTCCAGCCCTGGCAGTGGCAGGGACAAATGTTTACAGCCTTGCCTGGGCCTGCCTGGGAGCTGTTACAAGCCCTGCAATGCTGTGGCTAAGCAAAATTACAGGAACTGGAAGAAGAAGAGAACACTGGAACATGAAGGAGGCCACCTCCAGTGCTGTTTCTGGGAAGGGAGGGAATGTGATGCCCTGGTTTACAGTCAGCAGCTAAAAGTTGTCCTTTTGACTTTTTGGCTGCCTGCTCCCTGCTGCTGGGAGCCACTGGACCATTTTATTTGTGCAGTTCAAACCCAAGAAGCCAGGTCAGGTATGGCTTCAGGTCGGGGCTCCCAGCCAGGGTGTGTGCCCTCTTCATGGTGGCACCAAATGGGTGAAGTGGCCTGACATCCCAAACTGGAACTGGGAGCAGGATTTTGTGGTCTTAAACTGGAGCAGGGTAGATTTAGGTTGGACATTAGGAAGAAGTCCTTAGCATGAGGGCATGAGGGTGGTGAGACACTGGAAGGGGCTGCCCAGAGAAGCTGTGGATGTCTCATCCCTGCAAGTGTTCAAGACCAGGCTGGATGAGGCTTTGAGCAACCCGGGCTGGTGGGAGGTGTCCCTGCCCATGGCAGGGGGTTGGCACTGAATAACTTTTAAGGGCCCTTCCAGCTCAGGCCATTCTGTGATGATGATTCAATGATTCTGCTGCTTCAGGCCTCATCTCTGTTGGAGAGGGAAGACTCAGGCTGGCTGTGCCATGTTTCTGCTCAAAGCTCAGCTAAGCCCATCCAGGGAAAATTGTATTATCTTGGGTTCATTTTGTTATTTACTGATTTTGCTAGAAACCTACCAATGCTGATCAAAGAGGAGAAAATCAGGAGTGAAGAGTCGTAAGCACTTCCTCAGCAGCTCAGAAAATGAGCTGGTTCTGTTGCTGCCCATCACCTTGCAGGGCAGCTGCATTCTCAGCTTCCAGCTGCACCCTGCCTGCAGCACTGCAGATGCAGCAGGAAAACCCTCCAGCTCCAAGGGCACTCTTCAAACCCAGCACCAAGGACTCCAAGCACACCAAGCATGACTCCAGGTTGGGTGGTGAATGGCTGAGAGCAGCCCTGAGGAACTGAGCCCCCCCAGACCTGTTGGTCCTGGGGGTCTGGGGTGATGAAAAGCTCAACCTGAGCCTGAAGTTTGAGTGCAGCCCAGACAGCAACTGTGTGCTGGGCTGCAGCAAGAGCAGTGTGGGCAGCAGGGCAAGGGAGGGGATTCTGCCCCTTGGCTCTGCTCTCCTCAGACCCCAGCTGCAGTCCTGTGTGCAGTTCTGGAGCCCCCAGCACAGGAAGGACATGGAAGTGTTGGAGCC
>VWYK01068555.1:16315-34373 GCA_013399775.1 Semnornis frantzii
CCGCGGCAGAGGAGCAGCAGCCGCGGCAGAGGAGCAGCAGCCGCGGCAAAGAACAACAACCCGCGGCAGAGGAGCAGCAGCCGCGGCAGAGCCTCGGCCGAGGCTGCTCCTGCTGCAAGGTTCCCACTGTGCAGCCCAGCTGGCTCCAGGGCTTTGGCTGGTTTGTTTCCAACACAAACCTTTTGGTGATGAGGGGGAGGCCTGGTTGAACTGCTCCTCACTCAGCACAGGAGAAGGAAGCTCTGAGCTGGAAGCTTTTGTGGTATTTGTGACCCTCTTTGTGCGTTTGGTGACTCACTGAGCCCTCCTCATGGCTGCCATCTCCATTGTGGCACTCTGGTCCCTCAGGCTGTGTGGAAGCTCACTGAAGGACATCTGTGCACGAGATGGGCAGGCTGGGACCTCAGGAGGGTGAAAGCAGCAGAGGGACCACGCTGGCCAGCACCATGGGTGAAGGACTTGGCCTGCTTTTAGATGGAGCAGAAAACATACAGGAAGCATGTGGGGAAGGCTGCTGGGTGATGGAGAAGAGCTCTTCTGCATGTGGCCAAGCTGGGGACAGGGCAGAGGACTGCTGTTGGCAGTGGAGGTGAGCAGTGCTGGCAGATTGGAGGTGGGCACTCGGCAGCAGGTGGGAGATGGAGAGGGAATTTGACCTCTTCAAAGGGTACCCAGCAGCAGCTCTTTCTTCTGATTGACTAACCTCAGAGTGAAGGACATGAGCACCTCCAGGGTCCCTTTTGATTCATTTGAGATGTCTCAGCTGCTCTGTGACACCTTAAATACCACTTCCAGCAGTGTCAGCTCCCCCTCCCCAGGTGAACATGGGCTCCAGGTTTGGTAAGGACACTGCACCGTGAGGAGAGGCTGTGTAAATGAATCCTCCCTGCACCATTACACCCACAGCTCATCCCCTGCTCTGTGCTTTATCTCTTGGGTTCTGATAACCTCCCTGCATGGCTCCTCTAGGAAAACAGCCCTTCCTGGTAAGATTTCCTTCCTCTGGCACACGAGGGTTAATTAAACTCTCCCTAGGCTTCCTTGCTCTGCTGCACTGAGGGCTAGGGAAACTATTTCTGTCCTTTTAAGAGACCATCAAGTGCCTGCAGGTAGTCTGCAGGCTCCTGCGGCTCTGAGAAGAAATTGCTCTGTGTTTGAAAGGTCCTTGGACACAGAGCTGTGGTTGGTTGAGCCATGGAAGGAGGGAGACCTCATGGAGCAGTGGTTTGTTATGGGAAGCTCTGAGGACTTTGTCTCAGGTCGTGGTTATCCAGCTGAGGAGCTGGATGAAGCCTCTCAGGTTTGCCCCCTGGCCCCTCAGCAGTGGATTGTGTCCCATCGGGAGCTGTGGGATGCTCACACATAGCTGGGGATAGAATCATAGAATGGTAAGGTTGGAAGGGACCTCAAAGATCATCCAGTTCCAACCCCTTGCCATAGGCAGGGACACCTCCCACTAGCACAGGTCACTCAAGGCCTCCTCCAACCTGGCCTTGAACACCTCCAACCAGGGAGCAGCCACAACCTCCCTGGGCAGCCTGTGCCAGTGTCTCACCACCCTCACTGCAAACAACTTCCTCCTAACATCCACTTTCAGTCTCCCCTCTGACACTTCAAGCCCATTGCCCCTTGTCCTGTTCCTGTCAATAGTCCCTCCCCAGCCTTCCTGTAGCCCCCTTCAGATCCTGGAAGGCTACTCTAAGGTCTCCTGGAAGCCTTCTCTTCTGCAGGCTGCAGAGCCCCAACTCTCTCAGTCTGTCCTCACAGCAGAGCTGCTGCAGCCCTCTCAGCATCTTCATCGCCTCCTCTGGACCTGCTCCAACAGTTCCATGTCCTTCCTGTGCTGGGAGCTCCAGAACTGCACACAGTGATCCCCAAAACCTGGTGCAGGGAGGACCATGCTGCATGCTGGGTCAGCTGGCTTGGAGGTTCTCCTCCAGAAGAGAGGATTGCTTGGCATCTTGCTGACCCAGGAGTGCCAGATGCATCTCTTCCATGTCTCCCAGGCAAGCTGCAAGGCTGTGACCTGAGCCACTTTGGTTGAGTAGGCTAAAGGTTCTTTCCTTCTGATCACTGATGACCAAACTTGTCAGCTGCCCATTCACCCTTGGCCCTGGCTGAGGCTGGGTTCATCACTCCCCGTGCCTGGAGCACTACTTGCACCACTGATCATCTCTGCCGGGGCTGGGAGCCACTTCGAGCCGTGCTGTGGTTTTAGGTGTGCTGTACAGCTGCAAAGGCATCAGCAGGGGAAACGAATTCCTCTCGCAGAGAGCAAGGTAGGCTGCGTGGAGCTTGTCTGGAGGGCTCCTCCGGGCAGTGCCCAGCAGAGGGTGCAGTGGGTTTGCATCTCTGGTTGTGAGGCTCAGGATGAACTCAGCCCTCGCCTCTGGGTTTTGGTTTAGGGGTTTTTGGTGGTAAATTATTTAGTGCCCATATGAAAAAACAAACAAACAAACTATTTCTATTTCATTTCATAGAAAAGTGCAGTGCAGGGGGCCAGCAGGACCAGGGAGGTTCTTCTGCCCCTGTGCTCAGCACTGGTCAGGACACACCTTGAGTGCTGTGTCCAGTCCTGGGCCCCTCAATTCAAGAAAGAGTTGAAGTGCTGGAAGGTGTCCAGAGAAGGGCACCAAGGCTGGTGAGGGACCTCAATGTCCTTCTTGCAGTGTTCAAGGTGGCAATCACTTGACTATGATCCTTATCTCCAGTTGTGAGGAATTTTTCTGCCACCAAAGGTCAGCCAAGCAGCAATGGAGAATAATCAGGGATCAAGCAGTGGCTTTGGCCAGGAAAGGGCTTTGGATGCTTTTCTTTGTTTCTTCTTTTTCCTTGCTAAAGGAAGAGAAGCCAAAACCCAAGGACATGTCCCCTCCACACAGCTGTCAGGCACACAGGCACACAACCTGGGCAGGAGCAATGCTGCTGGGCACTGCACAGCCTCTCTGTGTGCTTGCCCAGACTCAGCGTGGCCTTTGCATGCCTGGTGGGAAGTGGCAGAGGATAATGTCACCAGATTAGAGAGCAGGGCTCGACGCTGAGGGCTGAGTTGGTGATGGCCTTGTGTTCTCACAGCAGTGGGCTTTCGTGCCAAGCTCACCCACTGGCAAGCAGTGCGACGTGAGCGCCAGGTCTCTGGGAGGTTCCCGACCCCTTGGTAGCAGCATGGGGACTTACTTGTTTTACAGTGCCAGTTGTGATTGGCAGAGATCAGCAAGGGGATAATGAGGAGTGCTGCAGAACTGATCTTAGGGCTTGTGAAATCTCTCTTTGCATGGAAACTGAGCCCCTGAAGTGGGAGTGGGCTTCCATGGGCTTGGTACGACCTGGGGAGCTGCAGTTCAGTGCAACCTAATTGGATTCAGCCTTCTAATTCAGGTCTGTGCTGTCCTTATAATGAGCTACAGATCTTAGATTATTGCCAGGGTATGTATTGGTGAGTGTGCTGTGAGCAAGGCACCACATTGCTTCCTCTTGCAGAGGAAGAGAGCCAGGAGCTGGATGATGCAGCTTGCGTGCTGCACCGAGGCAGAGCACCCCTCATCACCTCTGCTGCTCCAGCAGCTATTTAATGAGAGCCAAAAGGTGATCTAAGTCCTTCAGGAACTTCATGGAGCAATTCAGCTCCCATATGCAGACCTAATGTTCCCACCAACCTCTTGGGGCCTTGCCAAGGACATCAGCTGAGGTCTGGGACCCAGTCCTGTGGGACCACCATCTCTCCTGCTCTTGGCTGTTTGATTGATCTATTTATTGTGAGCTGTCTGTAGACATCACTAAAGGGCTTGCTGATGTTTATTTCTTTCTCTAAAAGGAGAAATCTCTCCCCTGAATGTGACACTTGTTGGTGTTTCTGTAAGCCAACATGATCCTCACTGTCACACCAGGGCTTGGGCAGCTTTGCTGCACTTGCTAAGATGTGTTGGGCTTCAAGAGGCACCAATTCAGAAGCTTTAAGGGTCTGTTCCAACCCAACCCACTCTACGGCTCTATGATAGTGAATGCTCACAGGCTGGAGTCCAGGATGGGTGCTTTCTCCAGTCAGCAAAGCAAGCTGAAGCTGGAGCGTGCAGGTGTGGTGAGTGAGCTGCATCCTGCGCTCCGCACCCCTCAGGGGAGGGAGCCTCCCTCTGCTGGCTCGCTGTGCTTCCTAGCCAGAGGCTGGAGTCCTGCCCGAGCTGGGTACCTCTCCTCCAGAGGTGCTGAAGAAATGTGTCCTACTGCAAGGTTGTTGCACTCCTCCATTGTCACATCTTTTGACAGACAAACCTCTTGGTTCAGCTCTGTCTCTCTCCTGCTCTCCATCTTCTGCGCTCGCAGCTCGTTTCCCACTTCAGAGAAGTCTTTGATTTACTAGAGTGAGCTAAACTCAATCTCTTTCCCAGAAACAGTGGCTCACTGTTTCCTAACAATAAGCTCAAGCGTTTGCACGATAGAACTTCCTCACTCCTGACACTCATCAAAATCAGGGCTTTGTATCCAGTTCTCTCTGCCTGCTCTGCCCGTGGCAGCAGAGCATAAATTTCAGCCACTCGAAGCGATCCTGGTGCTTGCCACACAGCGTCCCGAAGCCGTGAGGGCTGCTTCCTGATCCCAGCAGCAGGCACAGTTGGACACCTACATCAAGTCTGTATGATGAGATCACTTCCAGTAAAACCTTGAGAGGCAGTAATGTGAAAACCATCTGGTTGTTGTGTGCTTGCTGTAGGCTGGGAGCCTCGGACAAAGGGACCGTACATGCACTAACGAGCTGCGTGCTGCCTTCCCCTGCAGCTTACTCCTTAGGCTCCAAGAGCAGGCAGCTCGAGGGCTCTTGATTGCAATTAGCTTATCAGATGTCGAAAGCGAGCAAAGGCACAACCTCCTGGTGAGAATGAATTCTTGCCCTGAGGGGCTTTCCTGGGACAGCCTGCGTGTGCCTCCTGTGAGCCCACTCCCAGCACAACCTGTCTGCCTGCCTTTGTGCAGGGAGGTGCCAGAAACAGACTGTGCCCAGCCAGCACTGCTCCTTCCCCTCAGCTTTGCCCTGGTGAGACCACAACTGGAGTACTGTGTCTGGTTCTGGGCTCCCCACTTAGGGACAGGGAACTATAGGAGAGAGCCCAGCAGAGGCTGTGAGGGTGATGAAGGAACTGGAACATCTCTCTGATGAGGAAAGGCAAAGAGACCTGGGGCTCATTAGCCCTGAGAAGGGATCTGCTCCAAGCTGATCAATAGCTAAAGGGTGAGTGGCAAGAAGCAGGAGCCAGGCTCTTTTCACTGGTGCCCTGTGACAGCATGAGGGACAATGGGCACAAGCTGGAACCCAGGCAGATCCACCCCAGGTCAGGAAAAGCCTCTTTATTGTGAGGGTGCTGGAGCCCTGGAGCAGGCTGCCCAGAGAGGTTGTGGAGTCTCCTCTGGAGACTTTGAAAACCCACCTGGACATGTTCCTTTGTGGCCTGCCCTGGGTGACCCTGCTTTGGCAGAGGGGTTGGGCTGGATGATGTCCAGAGGTCTCTTCCAAGCCCTACTGTTGTGTGATTCTGTGGCTGTTGGTAGTTGGCCACACTGAGCCATGCAGCCTCCTTTGCTGGAGGTGCTGGTGTGTGTACCAGGGCTAAGGCCAGAAGAAGGAAACCGTGGGCTGTAATGGCACAGTCCTGTGGTCCTTGCCAAGGGTGTAAAGCTGTGTGGAGAGGCTCCCTGATGTCTGTTCCCCACGGCAGGGACGAGGCACCATCGCTCCCATCACCTGGCTTGGTGTCTGCCATCACCTTGGTGCCATCGATGGGCAGCAAGGTGGGGCTCAGCCCCCTGCTCCGGGCAGTTGTGTAGGAGCAGCTTGGTGCCTGCATCTCCCCATCAAGAATGTCCAGTGTGCCTGAGGCGTGTCGGTGGGGAGCCCTGGTAACCATGGAAATGCAGCTGTTTAGCAAACTGGAGAGAGGAAAATGCAACAGGGGATGAATTAGAGCTGCCCCTTGCCAAGCACTGCATGGAAGCCTGTGAGGCTTTCCTTGTCTTCAGAAATCAAAAGCATGAGCACATCTGAAATTCCTTATTTTTCATTCATTGCTGACTGCCTGCTCCAAGCCGTGGAAAATGTTTGCAGGGCCCTTGTGATGTCTCCCATGTTTCACATCTCCCTGGGACAGCCTCTGCTTGCACCGTGCTGGGCTGCCCTCTGCTCCTTCTCTCTTGCAGAAATGTGCTCTTGGCAGCCCCAAATCCCCATGTTCTGAGGGCAGAGCTCAAAATATGGGGACAGTATTGCTGGAAATGCTGCCAGGGGCCAAACCAGCAGGCAGGGGGCTGAGAGGGTGTGACCCTTCTGTTGGCCCATCACAACCAGGTCCCTTCTCTATACATAAGCCTTTGCAGGTGAGCTCTCTGTCGACCTCCCATCACACCCAGCTCCTCACCAGCACCCAGGTATCACATCTGGGTCGTTTTTCCAAGGTGGGAGCTGTGATGGCAGATGAACTCCAGAGCAGAGATGTGGATTTTAAGCAGCATTGGCACTTCTGAAATAGTTTCTGGTATCTTCCCTCTGCTGCTGCTGCAAGGTGCATTTGCTTCTGCTTTTTATTTGGTGCTGCTGAGGATTTTGCTGCATTAATCCTTAGTTCCTTATAAATTGTTACATATTTATGTAGTGTATTATGATTTTAATCCCTGTAACCTCTGCAGGGTAACACTGGTGAGGAAGTAACACAGCTCTGCAGCAGTCCCTTCATCACCCTTACGAATCTGAGAGGCCACCCAAGCATTATTTGAGTAGTTTATTCTGAAGAAAAGGTTATTTTGATCCTCCCTCAGGCCACCTTTTGGGGACATACATAAATCCCTTGGCTTGGGCACAGTAGGGGTAAACAGAGAAAGTGTGGAGGCTCTAACCCAGGAAGTGTTCAAAGCCAGGCTGGATGGAGCTTTGGGCAGCCTGGTCTAGTGCAAGGTGTGCCTGCCCGTGGCAGGGGCTTGGAGCTAGAGGATCTTTAAGGTCCTTTCCAACCCAGACTGATCTATGATTCCATGGAATGGGACCAATGGGGATAAACAGAACCAGGTCTGCAGCAGAAAATGGTGTAGAGCTCAGGAGTTTCTCTAAACCATTTCCTGAGTTGCCATTTTTAACTCAGTCTGCTCTGGCTCTTTAGCTCATTGGGTCCAGCAGGGTCTCAGGATGTGGCTGAGGTTTGACTCACTGCATCCTCATGCCTGGGCTGGGGAAAACCTGTCCTGTGGATGTGCAGTTACTGGGAAACACTGTCCCAGTGAAGGCTCTGTGTGCAGTCTGCCTCATCTGAAAGCAGTGCAAGCAGACAAGTGCCCTCACAGGCCCAGGGAAGCTGGGTTAGCCCCTGCACAAATCCCCTTTTCAAGCACCCCAGCAGTGCAGGCAGCAAGCATGCTCTGCTGAGCACACCACAGCTGGCTTCCCAGGAGAGCACACCCAAGGCAGGACAGTCCCAACTTGGACTGAACATCTGCTCTGTGCTTTCACATGATTTATGGTTACACACTGCAAACACACAGCCACAGGAAAGAGTAATACATCAGCACTGCCCAAAGATCCTGCTCCTAGTGCCAACAATCCCACTCCTTACCTTCCACAAACCATTCCTTGCCCATGCTCCCAATGTGGCACCCTGGAATGACAAAAGGAGAATGCAGCAGCTCTGTTATCTTCTTCAAACTGCACTTGATTTTTCTCTTGGAAAGATTTGCACACAGCATTTCTGCAGCCCTGCAGCTACCCAGCAGTAAGGGACTTAGGAGGAATGTGCAACAACTTTGGACAGCATGGACTGATTTATCTTCTTGTAATGCCAGTGAAGGTCTGTAATTATTTAAGAGCTTACAGGATTTACAATGTTAGCTCAGATTCCTCACATGAGGCTGCTCATTTGCTTTGTATTCTGGAAAATGTGATAGCCCTTGGAAGAAAGGGAATATTTTTTTTTTTCTAGGTAAAAAAGAAATCTGAGCTACGACTTCAGCAGGAAATTCTCTTCACAAGTGTCTTAGTAACTAGATTTGACCAGCTCTATGCTTTTCAGTTTTCTTCTCACTCTACTTTTCTTTTCCTTTTTCCTTTCAATAGGAAGGATTTTTTTTCTTCCTCCTTTTCTGCTTTTTTACAGCCAAAGCAGACCACGAGGCAAAGGCAGCAGGGACTAATGTTAGTGCCAGACATTTCCCAGTGGGCAGGCGAAAGGGGAAAGCCAAACTTTGACAGTAAAAACCCGAAAAATCCTCAACGAAGAGACCCGAGGGTCTGTGGCAGTGCTTTGGGCAGGTCCTTGGCTGCCATCGGTGCGTGTGGGTCGGTGAGCAGCAGCGAGGCAGCTCTGCTCGTGGTGCTCTGCTTCGTGTCGGTGTCCCCGGGGGTCTGCAGGACCTGCGCAGGGTGAGGAGCGCAGGCTCGGCCGGTGCCTGCAGGAGACGATTTCACTCCAGACACGGCGTGGCAACGGGCAGCCCTGACGGCTTCCCCCTCTCTCCCCTCTCCCCGTTGGTGCTAACCGCGATGATTTCATCCTCCCACATGCGGTGCCAGAGCTGCAGCCTGGGTGCCCTCCGCCGGCGCCGGCGATGAGGAGCTAGCGCAAGGAGCCTACGGTGGGCACAGGAGCGGAATCATGGCCTGCAGCTGCGGCAGGCTCCGCAACGTGCTTCTCGTTTGCTGAACTCAGGCTTTTGGGAGCCAGTGATGCAGCGTGCTGTGGGAAAGCCGAGAGAGCTGGAGGGTGGAGAGCAAGGCAGAGCAACAAGGAACAACCAGCCCTGGTGGGTAAGGACCTGCTCCCATCTGTAGTTTGAATTCAGTCACTTAAACCACGGAACCAAGTCGCTTGGAAAAGCCCTTAGAGCTCATCCAGACCAACCACTGTCTGTCTTCCAAGCCTGGGGCTAGCCCATGTCCTGCAGCAACACATCTCTATGGCTTTTAAACACCTTCGGGGATGGGGATTCAGCCACCTCCCCAGGGAGCCTGTTCTGGTGCTTGAGAACCCTTCCAGTGAAGAAGTTTCATCCAATATCCAACCTAAACCTCCTCTGGTGCCACTTGAGGCCATTTCCCCTCATCCTATCACTGGTTACTAGAGAGAAGAGACTGACTGCAACCTCACTCCAGCCTCTTTCAGGTAGTTGTAAAAGCTATCCTCCTAGTAACATCAGTATTGCACCTCTCCCCCTTTCTTTGGGCTACTTAGAGCCTTCCCATGGACAGGGGTGGGGTGGGTGTGGGGTGGGTGTGTGGTGGGGTGGGATTCTTATCAAATGAATCTTTCTTTAAGAGCATTACTTGGCAGTTATCACAGAATCCTAGAATGGTTTGTGTTGGAAGGGACCTTTACAGCTCATCTGGAACATCCTCTCTGCAGTCAGCAGGGACATCTTCACCCAGATCAGGTTGCTCAGAGCCCCAGACAGCCTGACCTGGAATGGTTCCAGGGATGGGGCATCTACTGCATCTCTGGGCAGCCTGGGCAGTGCTGCACTCTCCTCCATTTTATGAGATGGAGTTGTTCATTAACCTGTTAATCAGAATACAAGCACCCATGCTGCTGGCTTTGATTCAGAGTTGCTGATGTGTTTGAGGAGCTACCTGTATGTTCCTGCACAGCACCCAGCTGTGCTGGCTTGCAGCCACAGCTCTGTGTTTGGCATTCCTGTTGAAGTTGCTCTGTTTTCTGCTTCCCCTGTTTGTGGTCCAGTGCTGTGGACACGATGTTGATGCTGAAGATGGTTTCACACCAACCCACAGCAGCTCTGCAGCAGAAAGAGGTCTTGCTGGGTTACCTAGCAAATGCCTGCTGCTCGTCTCTGAGGCTGCCCTCAGGAGCATGGTTCCCAGAGGTGTTTGCTGACCCTCCCCAGTGCTTTAGGTGTCCAGGTCAGGCATCCCGCACCTGATCACCAAAGGTCCCACACTGAGCAGACACAGGAGGCTCCAAAGTAGGCTGTGGGCTGAATCCCAGGTCACTGTTGAACCCATACGTGAGGAATAAAGCTCCAGGAGTCAAACCTTTCATCCTGTCAACCTGGGAGAGCTTTGCCCAGATGACTTCTATGAATTTTAATGGAAACTATGTGTGGAAACCACAAGCTTAAATCAAGCAGATTATGCCAAGAGAGCAGACTTTGGGTTCATAACTCCAAATGACAGACTCCAAGTGGGTTTTGCTGCATACTGCAAAGAACCCTTTGCTATTTTCAGCTTCTTGAAGCTGACACAATCCCAGCCCTCATGGGGATCAAGTTCTGGAAGGGTTTTCATCATTCAAAGGATAAAGAAAGAAATCTCCCCAAGCAGGGTCATGTTAATAAGCAGCTATGCTCAAAGAGTGGTTCTCAGGGGCTTCAGTACAAGTGTTGGCTTGGCACCATCACTGCAGCCTCTGTGCCAGGGAAGGACAAGCTGCTGAATATCTTTTCCTTGTGGTGAGGTGGTTGGGAGTATGGCAAAGGATGTTGCATCAGTCCATCCCACCCATCCCAGCAAGCAGGCTGGCACTTTCCATGGCAGAAGCAGCCCTCGCTGGCCAGCTGCACTTTCGAGTCTGTCCATTAGCTGAGATGGAAGGGGGGAGGGGAATGCAAACATCAGGAATCTCCAGGGTGGATAGTGCTGACTTGTCTGAGGAAGCTTTTGTCTTGGGAAAGTACCTCCTGAGCTTGCAAGGAGGGCTAGGACAAATCCAACACAAGTGTCACAGAGGGATCAAAATGCACTCAAAGAAGGGTTTGAAACTTAAGGTGTTGAAAAAAAACATTCTGTGTGGTTTTGGGCAAGCAGCAAGGAAAAGACCTGGCTTCCAGGCTGGCAGCCAAACCCCTGCTGCAGCCTGTGCTCCAGAGCAGCCTTTGACACACAGCTCCTGGCCTTCTCCATCAGCAGGAACATCACCACGTGGCTGCCCTTGCTTGGAGAAAACCAGCCAGGTGATTTCCTTCTCTTCTAGCCTGAGCTGCTCCCAGCAAGCCCTCTGGCCTGCTTGTTGCTTTGCAAAGCTATCCTGACCTTGGTGCCTGCTCAGGTTCATCCCTGGCAATGCCAATGTGGAAAAAGCACTCTCTGATGCCACCAAGCTTTTGGAGAACCTCATGCCTGGGGTCTGTCAAACCCCACCAGATGCATCCAGGTCAGCCACTTGCCCATTCTCTGTAGATCCTAAACTGCCTTTGTGATGTGGTGCCTCATACTTGGCTTCTGAGTGACAGTGCTGGGGGAGCTGAGGGCAGCTCTTGATGTCAGCTGGACCAGGGAGTGTCTCCTGGGCTATCAGATAGGAGCCCTGTTCCTGGGGAAGGCAGGAGAAGAAACCCTCCTCGCAAAACCTGCTCTCAGAGCTTTCTGGCAGGGGGAGAAAAGGCTTTCCTGCCAGGAAACAGTAGCCATGGCTAATGATCAGGGAGCAGCTCATCATTAGGCTCTTGTCAATGACTGACATGTTTGTGGCTCCAGACATCTGGAAGGGATTTAGCAGAAAGGTCTGGTTCCTGTGACACTGCTAATCTGCCCATCCAATGGACTCAGGAAGAATGAGGTTGAAGGAGCAAAGAAAGCTGAAGATGCAAGGCCTGACTCCTACCCCCACATGTGAGATAAGTAAAGGACCTGCTCAGAAGGAGAGTGAACAACCCAGCCCTGCAGCATCAACACCTTTGCCCAGCTGGTCCCTTCTCCTGCTGCTTACCAGAGCTGCCCACAACGTGCTGCAAGCAAACTGTGCTCAGCCCTGCAGGGTCTGGGTTTCTGCAGGCTAGTTCTGGGGACAGGACTCTCCCCTATGCTGGCTCTGTGGCCACCTTCCCTTCTTGGACTGAGGGCTTGGCGCTCAGTGATGCTTGTCCTAGAGAGGTGGTGAGTAGAGCTTGAATTAAACCCCAACCTGTCCCATGGTGCAAAGCTCCATCCAGATTTTGTGGCTGTGTTTGAGGCTTAGCCTGTGACCCTGCCTTTGGGCCAGCACACTTGTGCTCCTGCCCAGCAGCAGGAGCCAGCAGAGCCAGCACAGACCTGCGAGTGGGAGTGCTGCTGCTGCAGCAGACACTGGCCAGAGACCTGGAAACACAGAGGCTGTCGGCCCTGGTTTCATTTGGGTGTGACATAAACCCCAAGACCTCTGGAAAAAAACTGCAGAGAGAGATTTCTCACAGCCAGACTCAGTGCTTAGTGGTTGGGGCTCACCTGGGCTGGGGGAGATCCAAGGTGGCCACTTGGGAAGCAGTTGGCTGCAGGGAAAGGAGCTGCTCGGGGTCAGTGGTGCTCAGGAATCACTCAGTCCCACAGAGCACTGCAGAGCCAAAGTCTGGGTCAAAGGCAAAGACGTGACCTGACTTTCCAAGCTCCTGGATTGCTTGGCTGGCAGGCTCTTCTGGGACTGACCCAGACTTCATCTTCTCTAAGGCTTGGGAAGCCTTCCAGCTGCAAACACAACACAGAAGGTGTTGGTTGTGCTCTTTGTCCTGGTTCAGTCCTGCTCCAGATAACCTCCTCCCCAGACGGCGCTGCGCTGTGCTGCGTGCTGAGCAGTGATGTATTTTCAGCTCTTCCACTTAATACCTCACAATATTTGGAGTATTATAGTATGGGTGGAAGGAGAAAACTGAAGGGATATAGACTGGGTCTGTGTTGAACACACAGCCCTAAAATGCACCATTGAATGCCTCATGGTTTTGAGAAGGTCTTATTTTAGGACCATCTGGGCTAAAATAACATGGGGCTGCTCGGCAGCTATGAGCCACTCTGTTTGCTCAGAGCTCAGTAGGATTCAGCTGCAATTCCTAATTTGGACAATCCCTGATCCTAACAACCCCTAGAGGAAAACAGCCAGGGAATTCTCTGGTTCTTCAATTTGAAGTGTGAATGATCAGAGGCCAGTGAAAGCCAGAGCTACCTCAGCCACCTTAAACACAAAAGTTGCTTCGACCGCCTGAAAAACAATGATAGCTCAGCCACCTGGAAACACAGGGGTGCCTCAGTACCTAGAAAAGCATTCCTGCTGGTGATCATAGAATGGGAAGGCTGGAAGGGACCTCAGAGATCATCTGGTTCCAACCCCCTGCCATAGGCAGGGACACCTCCCACTAGTACAGGTCACTCAAGGCCTCCTCCAACCTGGCCTTGAACACCTCCAGGGAGGTTGTGGAGCACAGAATCACTCAACATGATCTTTGATCACTTTGGGTGATTCTGTGCTCCACAACCTCCCTGGGCAACCTGTGCCAGTGTCTCACCACCCTCACTGCAAACAACTTCCTCCTAACATCCACTTTCAATCTCCCCTCTGACACTTCAAACCCATTGCCCCTTGTCCTGTTCCTGTCAATAGTCCCTCCCCAGCCTTCCTGCAGCCCCCTTCAGATCCTGCAAGGCCACTCCAAGCTCTCCTGGAAGCCTTCTCTTCTCCAGGCTGCAGAGCCCCAACTCTCAGCCTGTCCTCACAACAGAGCTGCTGCAGCCCTCTGATCAGCTTGGGGGATCTTCTGATGAACTTTCCAAGCTGTTTTCTTGTGTTCTTTGTTGTTGTTCTTTGTTCCACATCTGAGAAGAGTTTTATTTAAAGACCTTTGAGGGAGTTTGACCACAGGATTTTGACAGATTGTGAAAACTGAGAGCAGCAGGTGCCTGGTGTTGGTGCTGGACAGTTAATGTTGCACTCTGGCAGCTCTGTTGTGCTCTGGAGCAAACCTTTGTGTGTTTATGGGTGTGTGTTTCCACATCATGTCCCTAAAACCCCCTGGTTTGTTCTCAGTGAGCCCCAGCAGGGGAGGAGCAGGTTCCATCTCCTACCTGCCTGGTCTGGCTGAGAGAAAGAAAAAAAGCAGAGTTTGGGATTGAAACAGCCATGACCTCATCCTGGGAGTTTCAGAGTGCTGTGAGGATTAGGAGCACATGCCTGAAGAGCCTGTCTGATAGATGTTTGCTCCTGCTCACGGAGGAAACCTCTCTGCTGCAGCAGCTGGAGCCAGGCAGCGGAGCCTCCCTGCTGCTCCCGCAGCCACCCCGGGCTCCTGGGATGAATTATCCCTCCCCTCTGCTCTAGGAAAAGGAGAAAGTCCAGCTCCAGAGTCAGAGAGTGATGAGTGTGGAGGGTGCCAAACCATTGTGAAAAGCAGACTTAGAAGAATTAAAACCTAATAATGAAGAAATGAGTCTGTCTCGGTTGCGCTGCAGCTGCCAGGCTGATCCTGCTGGGATCCTGCCGGGCCCAAGCATCACTCAGGCACTCTCTCAGTAGTTGGCAGCTTTGCTTGTTCAAAGCAGTGATGGAAACAGCATCGGTTTTAAGAAGCTCTTTATTTGTAGGGAGGTTTTGCTTCATTTGAATTCCAGCTCTCTGGGCACTTGGGGCTGATGCTAACCCAAAGTCCTGTGGTGTCACCACACTGAAGGAGCCACTGCTCTAACTCTCCCCACCAGAGCCCACAGCTGCATTTCTGTTCACCTTACCTGAGTGAGCAGCACCACTGGAACCAAGAGGTCACTCTTGCAGAAGAGCACTGGCTTTGGCAGGAGATGTCTGCTTTACAACCTGCTCCAGCTGCTGTAAAATCCACCCCTCCAGGCTCTCTCTGCTTTGAAATGCCAAAGCCCTGCTGGTGTATGTGCAGGCATCCTCTGTGAGACCTGCTCCCACCTCTGCATCTCTTGTGAAAGGCATGAGCACCCCAGAGCTGTGCTGGAGCAAACAAGCCTCTTCCCAATACAGAAGGACAGAAACATCCAGGTTGGAAAAGACCCTTGGGATCACCAAGCCCAACCCTACTCTACAAAGTTCACCCCTAAACCATATCCCCACATCTAAACCACCTTCAAACACATCCAGGGTTGGTGATTCCATCACCTCCCTAGGCAGCCCATTCCATACTTGCCTGAAACCTGCACAAAATGCTCCTCCTTACATTTTATGGAAAAACAGCTATGTGGACCTGGCTCCTCATAGAAATGACTGCTCCAGGAACATGTGCCTGTACCCTGAGCTTGCATGCTGCAGGCAATTATTTTCCACCCCACCCTCCTAACACATATTGCAACGGTGAGGAAATGGATCCAGACTCTTCCAGCTCTTCCTGGCCCTTTATCAAGGAGCCTTTACAAGCTCTGGAGATGATGTCCTTAAATCATTCCCTCTGAGAAATGCTCACCAGCCTTGCCATGTTATCTGCTCACCAGCCTTGCCATGTTATCTGCTCACCAGCCTTGCCATGTTATCTGCTCACCAGCCTTGCCATGTTATCTGCTCACCAGCCTTGCCATGTTATCTGCTCATCAGCCTTAACTACAAACCCCCTGCAGCTAACCTGAGCCATGTGCCAGCTGGAAGCCCTCACAGTGCTGATGGACTTCAGTACCTCCTCGAGCACTACCTGTCCCTGTGGCCTCTGAGTCTGTGCCCTTCTGGCCAAGAAGGCCACTGCTGT
This sequence comes from Semnornis frantzii, assembly GCA_013399775.1. NCBI lineage: Eukaryota > Metazoa > Chordata > Aves > Piciformes > Ramphastidae > Semnornis > Semnornis frantzii. The sequence continues at coordinate 31,733 of VWYK01068555.1, forward strand.
CCTGGCCTGCATTAAGAAGAGTGTGACCAACAGGTCCAGGGAGAGTGTCCTCCCCTCAGACTCTGCCCAGGTGAGGCCACATCTGGAGTCTGTGTTCAGTTCTGGATTCTCCAGTTCCTAAAGGACAGAGATACAGGAGAGAGTGTCCAACGGAGGGCTACGAGGATGATGAAGGAACTGGAGTGTCTCTCTTATGAGGAAAGGCTGAGACCCGGGGCTGACATGAGGGAGAGGGGGCAGCATCCTCTGTGGAGAAAGCCAGGTGTAAGGTTGAGCTTTGCCCAGCACGAAGTGGGCAGGAGTGTGCCAGCAGGTGTCACCCACGCTGCCAGCTCAGGCCACCTCCCCTCCCCGGGGCTGGCTCAGCACCAGCTCTCCCCTCCCAGCAGATGTCTGCCCCAGCTCTTCCTGACAGCCAGCAGGCAGGCTGCTCACCTTCCTGCCTTCCAGGCCTCTCCTGTCTCAGGTCTGTGGTCACACAGGAGGGTGGTTGCTGGGTCTGAGTGCTTGGTCTGATGCATGGCAGGGGAGGGCTGTGCCTCTCTGTGGTGGCCTGGCAAGGGGCAGGGCTGGGTGTCCAGTGAGCTGTTGGGCTGGTTTGAGGCTAGTTGGAATATTTCACTGAGAAAAATCTGATTCTAGGCTGTGAAAAGCAAACAATGGTGATGTCTGCTTCACTCACAGGCTTGCTGAGATGTGTAAAAGCAAGGACACAACCACAGATAAGACAGGTTCTGTCTGTCAGAGTCTGGTGTCTGTGTTTCCTTCCTGGACTGCTGCTGCTCTGCCTGGATCTGTGTAACCCAACTCATCACTCTGCTTCTAACCCCCCCTGCTGATCCTTCCAGCTCACCTTACAGGTAAGGCAGACCCTGGGGTAAGGTAGAGGGGTGGAGAGGAGGTGGAAAGGTGGTTGGGAGCCCCTCCTGGGGACTCTGATTGCTGGGAGGGGAGTTGTGTTTCTGCATTGCCTTTAACTTGTATATTTGTGTATGTAGCTGTAAATATTTGTAATATGTTGTAAATACCTGCTTGTGTGTTGTGCTAAGCTGTGAATACAAAGCTTCATTCCTTGCAGCTGGGTGATTTCATTGTGTGTGGGAGCAGGTAACTCCCAGGCCATCACAGCTGTCCAGCTACAGCCACTGAAGTTTGTTCTCTCTTCCTTACAAAGGGCAGCTTTTCTTAATTAACACCTCGTGGCCCTGAGGTTTATTGCTGCATGCATGGTCTTCTGTCCTGGGCTGTGTTAGGTACCTTGGTGCTTGGAGAGGCTGCTGCCTGAAGAATGGAGTAAGCAGAAGTAAACATCCATCATGTAGAATAATAGAATCAGAGAACTCTTCTGGCTGGAAGAGACCTTGAAGATCACCAAGTGCAGCCATCACCCAAGCACTGCCAGGTCAGCATTAAACCATGTCCCTCAGCATCACACCTAAAGAGCTTTTCAACCCCTCCAGGGATGGGGACTCCACCACTGCCCTGGGCAGCCTGCTCAGCTCCCACAACCTGGCAGAGCTGGGGTGTCAGTGGCATGCAGCTGCTGTGTGAAACAGCCCCCAGTCACTTTGTACTCAGGAGTATTATTCTAAGGCTCTTAGAGCTGCCATCTCCTCCTGCTGCCCAGACTGTGACTCAGGGCAGGCATTGCAGCCTTCAGAACTGCTCTGCACTTCTCCAGTTTCTTGGCTTCCCAGCACTTTGTGATTCATAATATGTTTAATATGCTCCCCACTGCAACAGCAGCAGGGATAAACCCTTGGGTTTACTTCAGAGACTTTGGATATGGAGTGTTGGAAAACAGACAGCAGGGAACATGCCTGCACTTTCATGCTCCAGCATCTCTTTTTCTTTGCTTCATTAAGGCCATGTGAAAGGCGTTGAGGTGGTGGTGCAGGGGGCTGTGATCATTAGCTAATGACCACCTTGGAGGAGGCAGGTTAAAATCTTCACAGATAGCAGCCTGGTGCTGTTGGAAAGGACCTCTGGAGATCATCTGGTGGAGCTCCCCTACCACGGGAGGGTCACTCACAGCAGCTTGCCCAGGACTGCAGTGTCCAGGTGAGTTTGAAATGTCTCTAGAGGAGCAGACTCCACAGCTGCCTGGGCAGCCTGGCATCCTCACAGCAAAAGTTTTCCTCATGCTCACATGGAGCCTCCAGGCTCTTGGTCTGTGCTCTTTGTCCTATTGCTGTACACCATTGAAGAGTCTGGGCCCATCCTCTTGCTCCCCATTCTGTAGTTATTGATCAGATCCCCTCCCAGTCTGCTCTTTTCCAGGCTAAGCAGCTCCAGGGCTTGTAAGAGATACCTCAAGCCCTGCTAATCTTGCTGAAGAAATTGTTGTGCTGAGCTACAAAGGGACTTCTTGAGGTTGGTCTTGAAGTCAAGAGTTTTGTCATGCTTTTAGTGAGCTGAACTTCATCCAAGGTCTGCAGGCTAACAGAAGCAGCCCTCGGGCTGCACATGTCCAGTTATGAGATGGTCTACTGACATCATGCAGTTTTGGCAGCAATGGTTCCTTCTGTCTGCTCCACTTAGCTGCACTTAATGAGTATCTTGCTTTGGGGGTTTTTTGGTTGTTTTTCTCTTGGGGTTTTGGTTGCTTTGTTTTTTCTGTCTTTCTTTCTTTCTTTTTTTT
>VWYK01068555.1:40142-94756 GCA_013399775.1 Semnornis frantzii
AACTTTTTTCTTTTTCCTCCTCAAACTTTTTTCTTTTTCCTCCTCAAACTTTTTTCTTTTTTCCTCCTCAAACTTTTTTCTTTTTCCTCCTCAAACACCTTTTTTGCTTTCATCCCCGAATAACGTTTTTGTCTTCCATCCTCTCACAACTTTTTTCTTTCTTCTTTTTGTAACTTTGCTCCTTTCTTTCAGGATGCTTAATACCATAGATGTCATTTTTAGATCCCTCAGTGAGCCTTTATCAGCCTTTCCCTGTTAAGGAAAAAAAAAATTCCTCAAATTGTGAACAATTAAATATTTTGTGGTAGGAATTCTTCTTTTTGTGAATTTATAGGGAAAAAAAAAAAAAGAAAAAAGAAAATTGGTTCAGTGAGAGGGCCTCTGTGGAGTAAGAACCAACTTATCCTGTCACTGGAACCCTCAGTAAGGCTGGGAAGTTTTCTTGACAAAAAATAATCACTTATTTACTCATAAAGCTTCTGAGATAAGGGAAATCAAAAGAAAAAAAAAACAGGAAAAAAAAAAAACAAACAGGTGGAGCATCTCTTGCTGGATGGACAAAGAGTTATGGACATCAATAAGCAGAAAACTAAGCCAGTGTTCAGTTGTTCCCACTGCTGTTAAAACTCCCTGGGAATTAGGAAGGGTGAAAAGGTGACAGACCTCGGGGAGGTGACACTGATTGAACTGCGGCTTCCAGTTAAATGTGTTGCTGAAGGCAGGGTTGTGAAATGCTCTTAACCCCCAACCAGGCCTTAAATATTGCCATTCGATATGTTATCTGGCAGGGCTCCAGCCCGGGCTTCATGGAAAGGGGGTCGCTGTTTATGTCTGAGCAGGTAGAGCCCTGCAGCTGACGTCTGTTTGAAAAGTCTGGAAAATGAGAGAGTTACAGTGACAGATGTTCAAATACTGCGAGCCTTGCTCTGGACATGAGCTGACACTAATACCCGGTCCTGATGGTAGCCCCGGGGCAGGAGCTTGCCCGCGGTGGGTAAAGCTTGCGCGGTTTTGATGTGAATCAGTGCATTGCTCTGCAGAGAGAAGCTGTTGTTACTCCCTGCACAATCAGCAGAGGCACGGAGGCAGACGTGACTGTGCTCCAGTGCCCGGGATGGTTGGGAGATGCAAGGAATCAGTATGCCAGGGTTTCCAGAAGGGAAGTTCCTCTGGGATGAGCCCAGTGCAGCTGACCACAGCCACATGGCTCGCTGGTCCCTTTCTGACGGACCAATTTGTACCAAGCTAATTTCCATACATCAGCTGAATTTTGACCGTTGATTAACGACCTGCCAGAGAGACAGAGCGACACAAACCCAGCCCTGAAGCTCTCGAGTGTGAGGGGGGCTGTTTGCTGGCAGGAGGGAGCTCAGGGGGGATGTGCGACCAGGGCTGCCACCCTTTCTGCTGCAAGCATCCCCCCACACCATCAATGCTCCTATTGAGCCGAGAGCGAGCTGGGTGGCAGGGCTTGGCTCTGCAGCAAGGCTTGGATATCTTCATTAACTTCTTTTTTTTTTTTTTTTTTTTCCAAGTGAATCAGCTCGAATCAGAGAGGAGCTGAGAGGTGTATAAGGAAATCTAACATTTGAAGATGAAAACCTAGGAGTGCTCTTCCCAAAGCCACTTGGCTTTGTGGGCACTATGTCATGCTAGGGGAGCGTCCCAAGTGCAGTCACGGCCGGCAGGTAGCCGGGACCGTACGGTGGATCCTGCGCTTCCCTGCCCCTTCCCAAAGGGCAGCCCCTGCCCCAGCAGCTCCCAGCTGCTGCCTGCCAAGTGCAAAGCTTCAACTGAAGGGGAACAATAGGCAGTTTTATCCTTGAGTCAGCGCGGCTGGCTGGGAACGGCATGGCAGAGGTGATGAACTCCAACGAGGAGAGGGGAGAGTGTTGACAAATTCATTTTAAGCCAGACTGGGCAAAGGACCAGAACAGGCTCTGCGGGGAGCCGCTACTACAGCCTGCCAGTGGGAATCATTGATAACGCTGCTCGAGGAGGGGGATTTCTTCACCCCGAGGAAAAACTGGGAAGAATTCCCCTCCCCATAAGTCAAGGAGGGAGCTGCGGTCCTGGAGCGGGAGGAGGCAGCAGGGCCGCGCCAGATTCGACGCTGTACTGCGAGGGTTTTCTTGGCAGGCTGCTCCTGGGGATACAGGGGAAATGATCAAACAAGTCCTTCAGTAGCCAGGCTTGTCAAGATGAATATTAGAGGGATTGTCCACTGCCGTCAGCCAGACGCTGAAATCGAGGCAGGGTTTGGAATTTCGATGTAATTGGAAGCAGATTTTGGCGCGGCGGGGCAGGGGTAGCCGAGGTGGGCTGAGTCAGAGCACAGACGTCTCTCTAAGCGAGGCTTTGGCGTGGAGCAGGCTGAGCCTGGGCCAGTTTGCACCAGCTGAACGTTTTGGCTTTCTGATTGCTAACTCTGTTTTTCTTTTTTTCTCGGTGGATTCTTTCTCCTTGTCCTTTACTTTGTACATAGAGAAATAAGTGAGAACCAAACTGTCATTACTGGATGTGGCAGTGAGGAGGCAAATGGTGAGCCCAGTGCCCCCAGATCCTCGCTTTCCCCTCAGGTCAGGACCACAGCAGGGTCAGATCTTGCCTCCGCAGAGCCCCGGGGCAGCCACGTCAACAAAGGCTCATTGAAAGCAAGCCAAGCTCCTGCTGAGGCTGGCGCTGGAGTTAGCCAACATATAGGGGACCTTTAATTCATGCTAATGATGGGCAGGCTGGCCCATTTTGGAGGTGAATTTGGGATGCTGCTGAAAAGCAAGGATGGCCACGGGAAGACTTGGTGATCGAGCTGCAGGCTCTGCTTTTGTTAATTTTGGTAGGCAAGTGGGCAGTGTCTTGGTCAAACGCAGTGTGAAACAGGCTGCTGTTTGTTCTCCTGAACAAACCAACAAGAAAACCTTCACAGCAGCATCTCCAGACCCCATCCTGAGCTGCTTTTGTGCAAATGAAGACTCTGCCTTGGATGATGCAGAGCACTTCTGATGGGCTGAAGTGATGAGTTGTGTATTTTGCTTAATTACTTGTTTTCCTGGCAGCCAATGCTGTGCATACTTCTGGTGCTGCTGCCACAACTGCGGGATGCTCTGGTGCTGAGGGCCATGCCTTAGAGGTGACCTGGCAGTGCTGGGTTAACAGCTGAGCTTGATGATCTTAAAGGTCCCTTCCAACCAAAATGATTCTGTAGTGTTGGTGTTGGGAATCCACTCAGCCAGGCTGAGCATCCTCATCTTCCTTGGGCATTTGCTACACCTCTGGTTGAAGCCCAGAGGCAGGCAATGGTCGTGCAACACAGATCCATGAATCATAGCTTGTGTGTTGACTATGCATTGCCCAAAGGTCAGGGCTGCTGCTGAGCCAGGCTGAGCAGGGAAGTGCTGTGCTGGCCAGACCAGCAGCAAATAAACTCCCAACTCCTGTCTGACCACATCTTTGATACCACTTCTTAGGAAGCTGAGAGGCTGCAGTCAGCTGTCAGTGGAGTTAGCCACTCTCATGCCATGCCAGCCAGCTGCTCCTTTGGTTGAGCAGGAGCTGGTTCAGAGGGCACCTTATAGGCTGATGGAACCAGTGTCAGTCTGTGCTGCCTTGCAGCCATCAGAGCCTGACAGAATGAAGAAATATCTGTTCCAGTGCTCCTCCTCTTCATTATTGTCATAGACTCATAGAATTGGTTTGATTGGAAGACAACTTTAAGATCAAGTCCAACCATTAACCCAGCACTGCTGGGTCACCACCAAACCATGTCCCTCAGCACCACATCTATATGGCTTTTCAATCCCTCCAGGGATGGAGATGCCGCTAGTTCCCTGGGCAGCCTGTTCCAGGGCTTGACAGACTTTTTGGGGGAGATTTTTTCTTTTACATCCAGTCTGAACTTCCCTGGCACAGCTTCAGGCTGTTTCCTCTTGCCCCATTGCTTGTTACTTGGGAGAAGAGACCAAACCCCACCTTGGCTCCAACCTTTCAGGTAGTTGTAGAGAGCAAGAAGGTCTACCCTGAACCTCCTTTTCTCCAGACTAAACAGCCTTAGTTCCCTCAGCTACACCTTGTTCTCCAGACCCTTCACCAACTTTGTTGCTCATCTCTAGACCTGCTCCAGCACCTCAGTGTCCTTTCTGGAGCAAGGGGCCCAAACCTGACCCCAGCATCCAAGCTGCAGCTACACCAGTGCCAAGATCAGGGGTCAGTCACTGTACACTGTACATTCAGACCGAGCAAGTTGCCTTGCAGCTCTCAAGGTTTCCTCCCTTGCAGCTGCAGCAGGGGTTTTGGGTGCTGCCAAGAGGTGAGAGGCTTACCAGGCCCTCTTCTGCTTTCTCCTTCCCTGCAGCCCCAACGTGTGCGCGGTGCAGAAGCTCATTGGCACCAACAGGAAATACTTCACCAACTGCAAGCAGTGGTACCAGAGGAAGATCTGTGGGAAGTCAACGTAAGTACCCAGGTGCCAGCCAGGACATCCCTGGAGGTCCTGCTGTGGAAGTGGGTCTGGGTAGGGGCCAGGCTTTTTTCATTGGTGCCCAGTGACAGGACTAGAGGTGATGGGCACCAACCTGAATGTAGGGAGTTCTGCCTAAACATGAGGAAGAGCTTTGAGGGTGGTGGAGCACTGGAACACACTACCCAGAGTGGTTATGGAGTCTGCATCTCTGGAGTCACTCTGAACCCACCTGGATGCCATCCTGTGCAACCTGCTCTAGGTGAACCTCCTCTGGCAGGAGGGGTTGGACTCCTATCACTCTATGCTCTGTGTGACAAACTTGGTGGAATATTGCAGCCCAGGGTGTGAGCTTCCTGTGCATATGGGTTAAGAATTGTTTTAGCCTTTTACTCCCTAAGAAATATTTGTGATCCTCTCAACTGGCAGTCAAGACCCTAAGACACTTAGGTGTTAAGAATGGAAAGTCCCATGCAAATACAGCCCCCCATGGTTTATTCTATCTGTACATGTAGAGCTCTCAGCACACTGATGCAGTGTCTGCCAGATGTTTTCTAGCACTTAGCTGTGTGTCTCTTTCTCTCCATGCTAGGCTCAGTGCTGCCCAGTTAAAAAAAAAAAAAAAATTAGAAAAAAGTAAAAGAAATAAAAAGCAACCCAGAGCTGATGGATATTGGAGTGAACCTAAAATTCATCTGCGTGTGTTTGCTTTGGAAGGGAAAACAGAAACAGGGGGGAAGGGGAGTCAGGATTAGCCAGGGCTCTCAGAAGACTCCACCAGGAAAGCTAATTAGAGCTGCAGACCAGTTCCAGGTTCAGAACTGCAAACGGTAATACTCAAGTAGCTGTTGCATGAAGTGTCTGTGTAAGCAGCCTGGGGACATTCCTTTGAGAGATGTAGCCAGCAGATAATTGAGGGTATGTGCTTGACTGCCTGCCAGGCTCTAGATCAGGAGCAGAGACCCTTTCCTTGGTGTAAACCAGACTGGCCTTTCAGACAGGTCTGCTGGTCCCCACTGCAGCAGACACCTCCACTTTGTGCCAGTATCAGTGCAGAGGCACTGGCTGTGGGGGGCCTGGTTCTGCAAGGTCAAGAGGAGCACAGAGCAGAAATCTATCTGGTGTGCTTGTGACACAGCCCCCTGTGAGCTGTGCTTGGACCTAGAGGAATGTGCTGTTCTTTGCTGCAGAATAGCTCACTCCTGTTCCTGCAGTCGCCAGCAGGCTGACGTCTGGAGCTGTGATAAGCTTCCTTTTGGTTGCCTTGGCTGGTTTAGGTGTGCTGCCTGCCCATCAGCACTCCCCTGTGTGTCTGCTCTTGGTGTGGTGAGGAGGGAGACAAACTGGGCCAGCTGCAGGAGGCTCAACAAGTCACAGGGCAAGGTCCTGCAGCTGGGTCAGGCCAAACCCAGGCACAAATCCAGGCTGGGTGCAGAGTGGGTTGAGAGCGGTGCTGAATAGAAGGAGACTTAGGGGTGGTGGTTGCTGAGCAGCTCCCCAGGAGCCAGCAGTGCCCTCCTGCAGCCCAGCAAGCAGCTGTGTGCTGGGTTGCAGCCAGAGGAGTGTGGCCAGCAGGGCAAGAGAGAGGATTCTGCCCCTTGCTTCTGCTGAGACCTCACCTCCAATCCTGCCTCCAGTTCTGATGTCCCCAGCAGAAAGATGATGCAAGGGCTGGGACCATGAGTTGTGACTATGCACAGCTTTTGGCCTTTCAATGTGCTGCTGCTGAATTCACCCAGAAGAGAAAAATCCTGTCCCTCAGGATACTGCACTGTAGTGGAGGATGTGCACTATGGCCAGCATGTGTGCTGCTGTCCCTGCTGCCCACTGCCCTTACAGCCCAAAGGAAAAGGGACATTGTCAATCACAGCACACCCCTTAATTCATAGAACAGAATGGGAAAGTTGGAAGGGACCTCAAAGCTCATCCAGTTCCAACCCCCTGCCATAGGCAGGGACACCTCCCATTAGTGCAGGTCACTCAAGGCCTCCTCCAACCTGCACAGAGCCACCAAATCTGGGAAGACTTAATCAGGGTGATTAAAGTTCAGGCTCCAGGAGTGGCTTTTGGGACACCAAATAGGCAAAGCCATGGCATGACAACATGGCATCACCACTGTCTCTTCTGGTAACAGTAACTTAGTAGGTCTCCAAAAAAGGCATGACTCAGCTGTGGCTGTGGGGTAGTTTTGCTGTAACAGTCACTGCAAGGCCATGGATCTCTGCAGCAGATGAAAGACTCACCCCACGTAAGCCAAGGGTGCAGCTGTGCGTGGCACAGACAAACTCAGCCTCTCTCTGCAGGAAGAGGTGGAGCAGCTGGCATCTGGCAGTGCTTCATGAGTCCCTAGGAAGAGATGGGGTTGGTCCCTTCTAACTTCATTTCTCTGCTGTCACCCAAGTGTCTAATCCAAGGATGCATTGTAATGACAGGAGGAGGAGGAATGGGTTTAAACTGGCAGAGGGGGGATTGAAACTGGATGCTAGGAAGGAGTTCTGTACAGGGAGGGTGGTGAGACACTGGCACGGGTTGCCCAGGGAGGTGGTGGAGCCCAGGGTTCTTCTGTGCTCCACAACCTCCCTGAAGGTGTTCAGGACCAGGCTGGGTGAGTCCTTGAGTGACCTGTACTAGTGGGAGCTGTCCCTGCCTATGGCAGGGGGTTGGAACTGGCTGAGCTTTGAGGTCCCTTCCAATCTAAACCACTCTAAAAAACCCCGCCAAAAACTAAAAGAAGAGCACCCAGGGGCATGCACCTGCCCACTACCCTCTGAGCTAATGTTCCCATCACCAGGGAGTTTGCTCAGTGCCCTTTGCACCAGCTCCACACTGAGGGTTACTGTCTTCTGCTCTCTCCCTACTCACTTTCCAGCCTGGGTCCTGCTTTTACCCTTTTAGCAGGGCTTGTGCAGAACAACAGACAGAGCCTTGACTCAGACTTTCCAGAGGACCCCCAGACAGCTCTGATTACAGATGCTTGCTGCTGATGGCTCCCACTGGAGTGTATGGAAGCAATCAGGAGTCATTTGGGCCGTAAAGTACATGATGCATTATGCTCTGGTCCTCAGATTGTTAAACCAGTGTCAGGGGCCTGAAGCTGTGCTGTGCTCAGCACCAGTGGGCACAGGTGGTGGTGCTCAGCATGAACCCCTTGAGAGGTTTTAACAATAGCTGATGCCTTTAAATGCCAGAAAGAGGCAGGATCCAGCCTTTGCTTGGGATCTGTAGCCAAAAGTCCTCTCCCCAGGCTGTCTGCTTGGTCCTCCCCTTGCCAAGGAGAGATGCCCAGGGAGGATGGTGGAGCTGGATATGCATGGCCATTTCTTTCCTCCTCCTCCTCCACAAAGATTTTCCTACCTGTGAGGAGATGAGTTCAGGGTTAGGAGATGCCTGATCTGTATTGCCTGGCTGTTAATTTCACAGAATGGCAGAGGCTGGAAGGGACCTCTGGAGATCCTCTAGTCCAGAGCCCTGCCAGAGCGCCTTCACCTGCAGCAGGCTGCACAGAACTGTGCCTGGGTGCAAACACCTGGCTCTAGGCAGGTAGTTTTGACTGCTTTGATTTCTTTTTCTCCTCTGAGCACTGTTCCATAGTAAGGGAGGGAGGTGACCTCCTCTCCAGGTACTGCGTGGAAGCAAAGCTGAGCTCCTGCAGAGGTGGCTCAGAGCACAGGAATTCAACCCTGAGTGAGGAAGGCAGGAAAGCTGCTCCAAGTCTGTAGCATGACCTCACTCCAAGGAGGATCACATCCTGCATAAGGAGAGGCAGAGCAACTAGGGAAGCAGGGCAAGACAGATGGAGAAACAGGCATGTGCCTGGTCTTTAGCCTTGTCTCCAGGTGCATCACCTCTCAGCCACTGCTCCAGGCTCCTGGCCGAAAGCACTCACAGGCACCCTGGGGTGTAACAGGCTCTCTGAGTTGCTCCACAGCTCTTACCAGAAACAGTCACTGCAGAAAGTTGCTGGGGAGGCTTTGCAGGCTTGCCTCTTGAGCAGCATCTTTACAACGAGGGTGCTGGAGTGCTGGAACAGGTTGCCCAGAGAGGTGATTAAGGCTCCATCCCGGGAGAGATTCAAGATGAGGCTTGACAGGGCTCTGGGCAGCCAGATCTCGCTGAGGGTGCCCCTGCTGAGTGCAGAGGAGTTAGAGTGGGTGACCTTTGGAGGTCTCTTCCAACCTGGGTGATTCCATGATCTTCTGGACTCCACAGAGGTGGAGTGCCCTGTGGGGGCTGGATGTGCCTGATGGTCATTCCAAGTCAAACCTGATGGAGGCCTGAGCAGCCTGATCTAGCTGGAGATGTTCCTGCTCACTGCAGGGGAGGGGGGCTGGGCAAGATGACCCTTGAGGGTCGCTTCCACCCTGATGTGTTCTGTGACTCTGTGATCTAAGTTTCAGCTCTTGTCACCAGAAGACTGTTCCCTCTTCATCTGCTTTTTCCTCCCTTGTTTTCCTTCTCTTTGCTGAAGTGGGGAGTCAGGGAGAAATGAAACAGAGGCTTTATGGACACTTTTTTATCACTGCTGATGAAGTGAGATAAGAGAGTTGGCAACCAGTCTGACACTGCTTTGATTTTAATGAGCGCTGAAACGAGATTGTTTTGCTAATTAGGTAATTTTCCACTGTTAGTTCTTCCAGAGCCAATGAAATAGTTTATTTAGTATATTCTCAACACTCTGTCTGTGGGGATTTTGTATTTTTCTACCCCCCTTAAGCACTGGACTCATTCTCCTGGAGCTGGGGTAGCAACTGACTGCTTCTCCAGGCACTTCTTTGTCTTGAGAATGAAAAGACAACTCACATGAGTTGATTATTTCTTGAGGAATAACTACTGGCAGTAAGTTGCCCCTTTTAATACATTGCTTCCCATCCCCCCTTTTAAATCAACCTTCCTCTTCTTGTCTGATCCACTTTCCTCAATTCATGGGCAAAAATAAATGGACTCTCTGGCAGTTATTTTACAAACCCCAAACATATGGGGTTTATTACAGGAAATGGTTACAAATGGATCTTTATTCACTACTATGTGCCTAAGCTTATTTTTATTACCTTGAAAAATGCATTTAAAGTTTAATTTCAGCTGCTAAGAATGCAGCAGCAGTGAAACAATGACTAATAAAAGGCAGGGAGGGAGCTCGTGCCTGCAGCCAGACCCAGAGAGACACTGCAGAAGCAGAAGGTTGCAAAACCAAGGGCTGGAAAGCTGTTGACTGGACTTGAAATGAGTTGAGGAGGAGGTCAGGAAGCTGTGGTCAGAGGTGTTGCAGAGTGGATGACAAACAGTCCTCATAGGAGGGCACTGCTCCTTGAACTGCCAGCTGCTGTGTCCCAGGGCAGTGGCCTGTAGCTGCTGAGCAGGCAGCAGCAATGGGCATGGACTCAGCAGTTCCAAAAGGCTTTTGTGCAGAACCTGTCATGACACAAACTGGAACACAGGAGGGTCCACCTCAACTCCTCCAGTGTGAGTGACACAGCCCTAGAGCAGGCTGCCCAGAGAGGTTGTGGAGTCTCCACTGGAGACTCTCAGAACACACCTGGACATGTTTCTGTGTGGCCTGCCCTAGGGGATCCCGTTTTGCCACAGAGGTCCCTCCCAACCCCTACCACTCTATGATTGTGTGGTGCAGTGGCTGGGAGGTGCTCAGTGTTTTCCCCCATGTGCTCTCTGCCCCTAGCCACACTGTCACTCCTGGGCAGCAGACTGTGGCTCTCACTCAACTGGAGGACCTGTCAAAGGAGCAGCCTTCCTCCCATATGGATGTGTGGGATGCCATCGAGATGCAGAGTCCTACCAGTGAGGCAGAGCTACAGTCATGGTTGTGCTGCTGCTCCCTGGGGGCTGGAGGCAGCTGCAGGACCAGCTGGGAGGATGCCCTGTGCCAGTCTCCAAGTGCCCCCTTGAATGTGCTTATGTGCCTTTGGGCGGGCTGGATGCCTTTGTGCTTCCACCAAGTCCAGCAGCCATGGGAAGACAAATGGCTGAAGCTGTGTTTGAACTCTCCTCTGTGGCTCCTTGTAGGTGCAAAGGCTTGGCTGAGCACCCCTGTGTTCACCTGGCAGGTTTGATGGTACTCAGCTCAAGATGCTGGTGTGCAGGATGCATACCAGATGATACTGGTAGGCCACCTTCAGTGGGAAAGTGAGACTGGGGCTTGAAGGTGCCCCTGCACGAGTGGAGCTGGCCCCATCGCCACCCACGATGCTTCCCTGGTGGAGTGGTGCTGGAGATGCCCATGAAACTGATAAAGAACAGACAGTGAGGTGATTCCACCCTTCCCCAGTGCCCTCCCCTGCTGGGCTGCAGGCTGTGAGCATCAGCATCCTGTCCCTTGGTCACAGCTCATTCATCTCTGATCAATCCATAAGTGAGCCTCTTGGAGCCAGCATCAGCACTCAGGAATTATTTATGCTGAACTTTGGAGTGAGTTCTCTTTAATCAGCTCTTCATCTTTGATTACAGGTCTGAAGCAAGGCAGCTGTCTAGACTGGGTTTAGCTTCTAGGGTGAAAAAAAAGGGAAACTGGAGGTAGGGGAGGGAAGTGGTGGAGGGAGAAAGTGTTTCTAATGACCAGGAGACAGGGGGCCTGGGGAAAGCAGAGCAGCAGGGTGTTAAGATCTCCAGTAGTCAAAGGAAGAGATTGCTTTAGGCAAACTCTTTCCCACATGGAATATATAATGTCTAGACAATCAGTCTGGGTTTGCTTTCTAATTCCCTTAGGAAACTGTGACACGGAATTTATTTGCTTCTGTCACAGCAAAGCAGGTATTTGTTTCACTTACTGGCTCTTAATTACCCTGAAGAATTCCCTCTTAAACCCCAGGCATTTCCACTGTTTGTTAACAGTGTTCAGATGATTACAAATCTCTGAAGCTGGAGGATTTTCCTTTCTCTTTGCACGAGGGAGCTGAGGCTCAGCCCTGCAGCATCCTGCTGGCCTCAAATCCAACCAGGAGCACAGAGGAGAGGCTTGGCTGTAGGAGGAACACCTCTCCCCTCTCTGCCTTAGCCCATCAGTCAGATGGCCTTGCTCCTTTCATACCTCAACTCCCTCTGGAAAGAAATGGGAAGCTTCTAGGTATTTAAACTTCTTCCCTTTCTTCCCTTTCTTTCCTTTCTTCCTTTCCCCCACCTCTGTTACTATCAAAAGGTGCTCCACTAAATGGCCAACTTGGAGGCTGGAAATGGAGCTGCAAATGGTGGATGCCAACCAGAAGGAAATAATAAAACCCCTTAGGTGGGAAAGACCTTTAAGATCCCCGAGTCCAAGTTAACTCAGCACTGCCATGTCCACTGTGCTGCAGAGGGTGTTCACACAGATGTACCCAGTGTCAGCAAGCATGGATGCGTTGCAGCACTGTGCCCAGTGTGCCCCTAGGTGAACTTCCCACCACTGGGCAAGTTTCTCCTTGCAGGGCTTATCCCATGTGCCTGTGAATCCAAGCCCAGGGATGCTCCATGCCCATCAGGTTATTGTTTTAGATTTCACCATAAGTAAGCAAATAACTTCTGATGGTTGGACAAGAACAAAGTGAAGTGATGGGGAGAAAGAAGGCTCCAGGCAGACCTTATAGTGGCCTTCCAGTACCTAAAGGGGGCCTACAGGAAAGCTGGAGGGGGACTGTCTGTAAGGGTCTGTGGTGATAGGAGAAGGGGCAATGGTTTGAAACTAAAGCAGGAGAGATTTAGATCAGACATTAAGAAGTTCTTTGCTGTGAGGGTGGTGAGACACTGGGATGTCTCACCACCCCAGAGAAGCTGTGGGTTTCTCATCCCTGGAAGTGTTTAAGACCAACCTGATCAAGTGGGAGGTATCCCTGCCCACAGCAGGGGGGCTGGAACTAGATGCTCTCTAAGGACTTTTCCAACTCAAGCCATTCTGTGACTCTCTGAACTGTGAAATGCTTGGCTGGTTTGGCAGAGCAGCTGCAGGGGAGTTGCTGCCTGTTGTCCAAACGGTGATTAAATGTGACAGCTGCAGTCAGCTGAGGAGATCCCCAGATCCTGTGGGAAAGGTGCCCAAATGAAGCAGGCCTTGCAGCAGGTCTTCAGCTGGGACTGTGACATCAGAGTGTGTCCACCCTGCTGCAGAGCACAGCTTTGGCAAGAGCTGTGCCGCTCCGGTTCGGCGGAGCAGCCGGCGGCGCGGGGCACGTTGTGCTTTGTCTTTTGTTCAAGTCTGTGTTTCTGAGGGGAGCCTGCTCAGAAACATCACCAAATATGGGTGGCCACAGACCTGTGGAGAGCAGAGAGGAAGCAGGGAGGCGCCGTGGGTTAATCTGCCGTATCCATCTCTCCTTGCAGAGTCATCAGCTACGAGTGCTGCCCTGGATATGAAAAGGTTCCTGGAGAGAAAGGCTGTCCAGCTGGTAAAGTCATGCTTGGCTCTTTCTCTTCTGATTTCTCCAAGTGACACAGCTGCCTAGCAAAGGGCAATGTTGGACATGCACCCAAAGTGGGCCTGGGCTTTGCAATTTCTGCACAATATTGCCACGAACAAGTCAGGAGAGGGACTGGGCACAGCACCAGCCAAGTGCCAGAGCTGCTCCAACACCTGCAAAATGCTCCAGGCAGCTTAGAGCTGGGGACATGATTAAACTTAATCAGCTGCTCATCCCAACGAGTCATCTGGCTTTACTGGGAAGGCAGTAGAAAGGTGCTGGAGGAGCAGACAGCTCTGCCAGGCTCTGTTCAGCTTCCTTCTGGCAGGCAAGAGTTGAGCAAAACTGCACTGAGCAGAAAATGCAGGCAGGCCTGGGAGGGGGTGGGAGGGAGTGAGCTGGGGTCGTTGGAGAGTGACATCCTCTCCTTTAGTTTTCTCAATATTTCCTTCTGCAAAAGTTTGATGCTGCCCACTTAGCCAGTGGTGAGGTGCCAGGTCTGCAAACCTGAAAGCAAGCAAGGGTGTGGTGAAAGCAGCAAATATCTTTCTTGCCGTGCTTCACCTCTATGAGTACAGAGCAGCTCCAGCTAAACCTTCAGAGATGCAGCAGATACTGGATTGTGCTGCTGGAACTGGAGCTGGAGCTGTCAACCTGTGATTATTTGTTGGAGAGGGTCCAGAGGAGGGCCATGAGGATGGTCAGAGAGCTGCAGCACCTCTGCTATGAGGGCAGGCTGAGCAAGCTGGAGGTGTTCAGCCTGGAGAAGAGAAAGCTCCAGGGAGACCTTCCAGCAACCTGCCAGTACCTGGAGGGGGCTGCAGGGAAGCTGCAGGGGACCTGTTTCCAAGGGCCTGTGCTGACAGGGTGGGGGTAATGGCTTGAAACTGGAGCAGGGGAGGTTTAGATCAGACATTTGGAAGAAGTTCTTTACTGAGAGGCTGATGAGACACTGGAAGGGGTTGCCCAGAGAAGCTGTGGATGCCTCATCCCTGGAAGTGTGAAAGACCAGGCTGGATGAGGTGCTGAGCAACCTGGGCTGGTGGGAGGTGTCCCTGCCCATGGCAGAGCATAGGAACTGGATGCTCTTTAGGGTCCCTTCCAGCTGAAGCCATTCTGGACTGACCAGACAGGTGTCCCCAGCCGTGCTTCGCGTTCCCAGGCGCTCCCAGCAGCAGCAGTGCTGTGTCTCAGCACGCTGTGGGGCTGGAGCTGTGCTGGGAGTGTGTAACTCTTCTCTCCTTCCAGCGTTGCCCCTCTCCAACATCTATGAGACCCTGGGAGTTGTTGGCTCTGCCACCACGCAGCTCTACTCCGACCGCTCTAACCTCAGGCCAGAAATTGAAGGACCTGGAAGCTTTACGATCTTCGCCCCCAGCAATGAAGCCTGGGCCTCCTTGTCAGCTGTAAGAGAGCCCTTCTCCTCCTCCTCTCTGGCTTTCTCTAGCAGAGATCAGCTCTGCAGGGGGGGTGGATCCAGCCCTGCCCAGTAGAACAGAGACAGTCCTGGTGTGGGAAGGACTGGAGTTCCTGAGCTGGGGATCCTGGACTGGTCCCTCAGGTCCAGAGCTGTGTCTGTGCAGGGCCCAGCCCTAGGGAGATGTGGATGCTCTCTGCAGCCCCTGGATGTAAAAACCACCTTGTTCACTGTTCTCTGCTTCTTACCATTAGAGACTGCAGTAAGACCTTCAGCAAGAGACTCTCCATCCCTTTTGGTTTTCTGCTTACTTTACCACTTTGGTTCTCCTTCATAATTTGCAGAAGTTGCCAGTTCCAGCTGGAGCCTCTGTAAGCTTGCAGCCTTTCTGTGTCACTGTGTTCCTCTGCTCAGTTAAACACCTACATTGCATTTCTATCTCCCACTCCTGAAACTGCCACCACTGTCCTGCTGGAATCCCCTGTCCTCATGGAGCATCTCTGAATGGGGATGAGTCCTACCTGTACAACCCTTATCCATGCAACCATCCCACATCTAAGCCACTTGTCCACAAACAAGCAAGGACAACTAACATGGTCACTGGACAGCTTTAAGACTCAGCTTGACAGGGTCTGGGCCATCTCATTTGAACTATACCATTAGCTATGAAGGTTGGACCAGATGGTCCCTTCAACCTGGCATTCTATGATTCTAACTACTGGGGCAGGGAGGGGGCATCTCTTTGGCTATCTCCACTGCCAAGCTGATGCCCCAAACCTGCATCAACTGATCCCCTTGCATGTAGGATGCTGTTGGGGAAGCTCTCCTGGTGTAGCTGCCCTTGGCCTCGAGTGATGCCTTTCATTGCCTTGCTGCTCGTTTTGATGCAGTGATCCCACACTGGAGCTTGCTGCCATCATCCCTTCGTCTGCCAAGGATGAGTGGAGCCAGAGCTGCTGGCTGCTGCTGTAAGGCAAAAGATAAAGACTGATGAAACTTGAGCTCTTGATTCGCACAGATGGCTTAGGGCTGAACGCATCACTTCACACACACACAGAGCTTGGAAGCACCCTGGTGCAGGCAGACCTCATGTCTCTCTCTAACAACTGCCTTGGTCGCCTTCAGCACTCAAAAATGCATTTCTCTGGTTTCCAGGAAACTCTGGATTCCTTAGTCAGCAACGTCAACATCGAGCTGCTGAATGCCCTTCGCTACCACATGGTGAACAGGCGAGTGCTGACCGACGACCTGAAGCACGGCACCACGCTCAGCTCCATGTACCAGGACCTGCCTATCCAGATCCACCACTATCCCAACGGGGTAAGGCAGCTCTGCTAAACCCACCCACACTGGGCTTGCTTGCCTGCTGCCTCCCACCTTCTGCACTCTGCTTGGACTCCATCTCTGGAGTCTTTCCAAATCCAGCTGGATGCTGTCCCGTGCAGCCTGCTCTGAGCAATCCTGCTCTGGCAGGGGGATTGGACTAGACAGTCTCCAGAGGTCACTTCCAACCCCTCTCATTCCATGGTTCTCTGCTTCTTAGTCTTTCTTCTATTTTTTTAGTCTTGCTGGTGCAAAATATCACAGAATCACAGACATACCCAGGTTGGCAAAGCCCCTCAGGAGCACCAAGTCCAACCTAGAACCCTACTCCACAAGATTCACCTTAAACCACAGCCCTAAGCATCACATCCAAACCACCCTTAAACACATTCAGCACTGGAGACTCCACCACCTCTCTGGGCAGCTCATTCCAGTCCCTGATCACTCTCACCTTGAAAAAACTTTTTCCTAATGTCCAATCTGAACCCCCCCAGCCTCAGCTTGAGGCCATTCCCCCTTGTTCTGTCTCCAATCACCTGTGAGCAGACAAACCCACTGACTGCTTTCAAAGCTCTTTGCACATGCAACCTTTCAAGCATTCTTGCTGGAGCATACTCACTCTTTTTTGTGGCTTTTTTAAAAGAAACCACACCTCTGCTCCTGCCCATTCAACATTCTGGTGCTGGCTGCCTTTGGACTAGGAGCCCAGCAGGGGCTGCTTTGCTCCGTGTTGGTGCTCACCGCGCCCGATGGCTCTGTCCCCCTGCAGATCGTGACGGTGAACTGTGCCCGGCTGCTGAAAGCAGACCACCACGCCACCAACGGAGTGGTTCACGTCATCGACAAGGTCATTGCCACCACCACAAACACCATTCAGCAGATCATCGAGACTGAGGATAGCCTGGAGACTCTTCGGGTGAGTCCATCCCATGTGTCCTCCAAGGCTCCTTCAAGATCATCCCACCCCCAGTGACCCATCCTGACGACCTTGCCAAGCACCTCCTGCTGTGACTCTAAAGCTGCTGGCTAAATCCTTGTCCCAGTGTGGCTTCTTTTGCCTTAGAAGAGAAGCAAGGTAGGGGTTTATGAGAGTGATTGTCACCCTGCCACTGCTGTCACCAGAGAGATGTACACTGTCTCCTCACCCTTCCATGCCAGTCTCAGCCTCAGGAGGTGTTGGCTGTTCACACCTAACAAGTGTCCATTTATTTGCCTTGGCGTTTGCCCAAGTTAAGGACCAACTCCCAAAGCACAGCTGCCCAGCTGGGGGTTCTGCTCTGAGTTACTCACTGGAATTGCCATGACCCTTTCCAGGCATATCAGGGTATTCAAGCTAGCCCTCAGCCTTGCCAGAAAAAAAAAAATAAGGCTCTTGTAGGCAAATTTCTGGAGCACACAAGAGCCACAAGGCTGGGTCACAGAGTCGTAGAATGGTAAGGTTGGAAAGGATCTCAAAGCTCATCCAGTTCCAACCCCCTGTTATAGGCAGGGACACCTCCCACTAGAACAGGTCACTCAAGGCCTGGTCAAATGCACAAAGGCAGCAAAACACTGAAAGAAGCCATTGAGGAGTTTTTCTGAGCCCTCTGAAATTACAGAAGTCTTAATAAATCTGGCCCCTAGTGCATGTCTGGGCAAAGCTGCTGACCTTTGTGCTTTGCCCTCCCTCCCTGTTCGTCTGAAGGCTGCTGTGGCTGCTTCTGACCTCAACAGCCTGCTGGAAAGCGAGGGGCAGTACACGCTCCTGGCTCCCACCAACGAAGCCTTTGAGAAGATCCCACGAGAAACACTCAACAGGATCCTGGGGGACCCAGAAGCCCTGAGGGGTAAGTGCTTGTTTACTGAGCCCACTGGGAGATTCCAGAGTGTTTTTCAGCTCTTCTGAATTCCTTCTCAAGGGCTTCTGAATGGCTCCTTGATACACTCTGACAACAGCTGCACCAAACAGATTTGACAGAGCTTCTTAAACCGAGCAGCCCAGGCTCTGGTTGCAGACAGGGCAGATGTGTAGACATGGGAGAGAGGGTGGAATCCAGAGTGGAGGAGGGAGCTGAAGCAGTCTGTTTGCTGAGGTTTCCTTTAGCTCTGTTGTAGGTGATGGTGATTTCTATTCTATAATCTAATATAGATTTCTATTCTAATAGGTGATTCTATTTCTATTGCACTCCAGCAAGGTGCAAGCAAACTTGCATCTGATTGATGCAGCTTCTGACACCTGAGCCAAACAACCACCCAAAAAGCTCTGGAGCTGGCAAGGGTGCAGGAAAATTACTCCTTTTAGGCACTTCCTTTCACAGGCTACTGAATTAAAACCAGCACAATTCCAAATGACTGCAGTTCTTCTGGAATGCCCTCAGCACTGACCAAGATCCCTAAAAGCTGCAGTAACCTCCTGGCTCACTAAGACCTCTCTTACAGACCTGCTGAACCATCACATCCTGAAGTCAGCCATGTGTGCTGAGGCCATCATTGCTGGCCTGACCATGGAGACTCTGGAAGGCACCACTCTGGACGTGGGCTGCAGTGGGGAAGAGCTGACCCTCAATGGGAAGCCAATCATTGCCAACAAGGACGTCCTGGCAACCAACGGCGTCGTGCACTTTGTCAATGAGCTGCTGATCCCAGACTCAGGTACTGCTGCCTCTCTGCATCTTCCTTTCTGTGGCCTTCCTTTGGACTGCTCTGCCAAGGAAACACTGGATTGAAAGGCTGTAGGTGTTCTCTAGTGACAGGTGGGTTGCCTTTAAAGTGAGGTTACTACATGTTGTCTTTCTTTTCAGCTAAGACTCTGTTTGAGCTGGCACAAGAATCGGAAGTTTCCAAGTCCACAGACTTCTTCAGGCAAGCTGGGCTCACTTCTCATCTGACTGGCAGTGAGCGAGTGACCCTCCTTGCCCCAGTGAATGATGTGTTCAAAGGTAAGCTGAGGGAGAATCGCTTCCTTCCTTCAGCTGGGGCCACACATCACCTTCAAACAGTCCTCAGGCAAGGTGCAGTGCACAGTGTGCAAACCCTCTCTCAGAGGGTGCTGGAACAGGTTGCCCAGAGAGGCAGTTGAGGCTCCATCCCTGGAGATATTCAAGGTCAGGCTGGGCAGGGCTTTGGGCAACCTGATCTAGTTGAGGATGTCCCTGCTGGCTGCAGAAGGGGTTAGACTGGGTGACCTTTGGAGGTCCCTTCCCACCCGGACCATTCTCTGATTCTCTGTCCCAGCTACAGGCAGTGGCCTCTAGCTGTGCAGTTAGGAACTGGCGCAGGGGCTGCTCAGTACCGAGGTGTGGTTTAGTGTCCCAGCGACCATTCCGGGTGCCTCACCGCTCCTCCCCACACGTTTTGCTGCAGATGGACTTCCCGTTGTCGACAGCAACATGAAGAACTTGCTTCTGAACCACATTGTCAAGGACCAGCTCTCCTCTAAATACCTCTACCACGGGCAGAAGCTGCAGACCCTGGGCGACAAGGAGCTGCGAGTGTTTGTGTACCGCAATGTAAGTCCCCGCAGCGTGCCGGTGTGCTGGCTGCCTGTGACATTCTGACTGCCACCTCCAAGGTGTGAACTGAGCCCTGTGGAAGGGACAGAAATCTCTCTGTGGAGCTTGTGCCAGTGAAGCCTTTTCCTCTGCAGAACCTTTGCATCGAGAACGCCTGCATTGCTGCCCACGACAAGAGAGGGAGGTTTGGGACCCTGTTTAGCGTGGACAAAATGCTGACCCCGCCGTCTGGCTCGGTGATGGATGTGCTCAAGGCAGACCACCGCTTCAGGTGACCTTTCTGCTCTTCCTCAGTGGTGGTTAGGAGCAGCAGAGCTGCCACAGCAGCTTCTGTTTGTTGTGGGTAGTTGTCATGACCATGTGTAATTGTGTTAGCACAGGAAGAGCATCAAAACCATGCTCTGATCCCTAGATTATAAGGAGGGAGACTTAAAGAACCCTTGGAGGAACTGTGAGCCAAGAGTGTGTGGTCTCCCTTAATACAGGGAGAAGCTGGCTCTGAAGCCATCTCTGCCCATCAGGGCCACTGTGCCCAGACCTCTCTGGCTCCTCACCATAAGGAGTCAGCATTCCCAGATCCCTTTGCCATTTCTCACGTGTTCTGGTTGGACCCCACAGGCTCATTTCCTACTTAGTCGCAGCTTCGTGGTTAATGGATGTGACAGAGCCCAGGAGGCTGCAGTTGTAGCTTCACATGCAGCTTCATCTTCCCTCTAACACGACCTGTGATCTGCTCAAGGACCAGGCCAAGCTGCTCCCAGTGAAGCTTTTGCTCTCTGCTTGCTTTGCAGTACCTTGGTGGCTGCCATCCAGTCTGCAGGTCTGACAGAGAACCTCAACAGGCCAGGGACCTTCACGGTGTTTGCTCCAACAAACGAAGCCTTCCGAGCCATGCCCCAGGGGGAGCTGAACAAGCTGATGGGTGAGCATCCCTAGGGCCCTTAGAGGAACAGCTGCAGGGTGCTGGTGCTGCCACCCAGGCAGGGCTGGCCCAGCTGCCCTGCCACAGCTCTTTCTTTGGCCCTGCCCGCTGGGTGTGTGGGCTCACAACACTAAGGCTGAGGGCATGTCCCTGTGTGAAGTGCTCTAGGTAATCCTGCTCTAGGTAATCCTGCTCTAGGCAATCCTGCTCTAGCAGGCAGGGTGATGTGCTCTAGGTAATCCTGTTCTAGCAGGCAGGCTGGGTTGGATGGTCTTCAGAGGTCCCTTCCACCCCCCACCACGCTGGGATTCTGTGGTGCACTGAACTCTGACACAAAGCATGGCCATGGCTTTACACTTGCCTCCTGCTTGGCAGATGTCTGCAGGGTGTGCCACACACTGTGACGTTCAGCGGTGCTGGCTCCTGCAGGCAAGATAACTAAGGTGTCTCTAGAGGAACCCATGAGATCTCTGCCTTCCTGAGGGATGAAAGAAGTGAGAATGGGCTTGCCAAGCACACAGGGGTTGGGGGGTTTAAAGAAGTTTTGCAAAAAGCAAACGTGGTCCAGGTGCAGCCTCCAGTTGCACTGTAGGAAATTCAAGTAGGAAAAGGATGGAGTCATTGCTCCATCTGTGTGTGCATAGACCAACAGGAAGTCCAGCCTGGCCCTGAGAAGACAACATGACAAGAAGGAGGTGCCAGTCTCTTCTCACTGGTGTCCTGGGATAGGAGAAGGAGCAACAGGTACAAACTGGAACACAGGAGGTTCCGCCTCAACGTGAGGAAAATCTTCTTTACTCTGAAGGTGACAGAGCCCTGGGGCAGGCTGTCCAGAGAGGTTGTGGAGTCTCCTTCTCTGGAGACTTTCAAGACCCATCTGTGTGACCTGCCTTGGGTGATCCTCAACCTCCAGAGGTCCCTCCCAACCCCTGCCACTCTGTGACTCTGTGACTATTCCAGTCCAGCACAGATGAAGAGCAATGCTCTGGAAAGCACAGAGCTGCAGGCTGGGTGTGCAAAGAGAGCCTGGGAGTGATCAGAGTCTTATGAGAATCACAGAATGTCAGGGGCTGGAAGGGACCTCCAAAGCTCATCCAGTCCCAGCCCCCTGCCAGAGCAGGATCTCCTAGACCAGATCACACAGGAACACATCCAGGCAGGGTTTGAATATCTCCAGAGAGGGAGACTCCACAACCCTGCCTGGGCAGCTTGTTTCAGGGTTCTGTCACCCTCACAGGGGAAAAAAATTCCTCCTCATGTTTGAATGAAACTTCCTCTGCCTCAGCTTCCACTCAGCATGAGCTCTCCTTTTGTTCACGTTGGAAACTGGCTGTGGTTGGAAACAATGTCAGGTATTGGAGTGTAAAGTCCTCACATCATTAAAACCCAACCAAACACTGACATCATCACTGGGGAAGCATCTGCCCAGGGTGCCTGCTTGTCCTTTTAAGTGCAGGCTGAGGAGCTGGGAATACGAGGCTGCACACCCAGCCTGCTGCTTCAGATGTAAATACTGCAGAGCTGCTTTGCAGCTCTTGTAAACGGCTGCAGGAATGAAGCATCCCAGATGTGGACACTTCAGATGTTCCTCTTTTTTTCACACAAATATTTAGGTTATTCCTCTGACCAAAAAGTGAATCATGCTGGTGAGGACATGCAGGCTGAATTGTGGTCACCCTCGAGAAAAGTGGAATGGGAGAAAAAAAAAAACCCTCCCAGTGTGCTCAGATCTAAGCAGTGAAAGGAAATATCCTCCCTGCTGAAAGGGCAGCTCTGGGGTTGCTGCTGGAGGCCACCTTGTGTCCTTGCTCTGACTGTGGGTTTTGCCACTGGCACTGCATCCTCTAAAGGAGGTGGAGGAGGGATGCTGGCCCCACGCTGGGCATGGCACTGCCTCTTCTGGAAAACAGATGGTGAAGGAGGAGCATCTTCTCTTCCTAAAGTCTGTCTCAAAGCCTGGCTAGATGAGTAGAGACTCAGCAGGGAGTGGATCAGGGATGCATTCTAAAGGGTGAGTGTCAGGAAGATGGAGCCAGGCCCTGCTCAGTCATGTCCAGCCACAGCACGAGGAGCACTGGACACAAAGTGGAGCACAGGAGGTTCAACAGAGACATAAGGGAAAAAGTCTTCACTGTGAGAGTGGCAGAGCCCTGGAGCAGGCTGCCCAGAGAGGCTGTGGAGTCTCCTTCTCTGGAGAGATTCCAAACTCACCTGGGTGTGCTTCTGGGTCACCCTGTTTTAGCAGAAGGGTTAGACTCCAGAGGTGGTTTCCAGCCTCTGCCATGCTGGGATTCTGTGTGACATTCCTCCTGCTCTTTTCCCCTTCCCACCCAGCAGTGCTGCAGCTTCAGCCATGGGGATGATTGGCAACTGACACTAGCACTGGTGGCAGCATTGCTGTTGGCAAATACCAGAGTGCTCTGTCTGGTTCCTGATTTCACAGGAATCTTTCCCCACCCTGGCCCAGACTTCCTTAGGATGTGAAAGCAGAACAGAAGCAAGGTCATGGTCAGTGAGAGAATGAGAGAGTAAAACCCCAGGAGGCAGGGATTCCATGTACAGGGCAGGTTTGGTACATAGCAAGGTAGGACACTGGGAGAGTGTCCTGCTGGACGTGCTGGAACCCTGACTGCCTCAGGCTCCTAACCAGCCCAGTCCTGGCAGCCTGACCTTTGTTCCTTGCACCTCCAGGAAAGTAGAGTCTTTGCCATGCAGCTTCATTCCAGCACATGAAACATGGGCAGCAACATGGGCAGAATCTGCTGCTCCTTGGCACATGGAAACCTTCCTTCCTCCCAGGTAATGCCAAGGAGCTTGCCAACATCCTCAAGTTCCACGTGGCCGATGAGATCCTGGTGAGCGGCGCAGTTGGTGCCCTTGTGAGGCTGAAGTCCATGCAGGGAGACAAACTGGAAGTCAGCATGGTGAGTGAGGCAGCTGGCACGGGCTGGCAGGGCTCCTCTGGGTGCTGTGGGAACCCCTCCCAAGGCTTTCTGGGCTGAAGCAGAGGGACTGCTGCCATGTGTTCAATTCAGCAAGCTGGCAGTCTTGAAATGTGGTTTGCTTCAGCTTTCTCCCCAGAAGACCAATTGTAAATGATTTCCAGGAGCTGTTATAAATTGAATCTTGAGTCATGGGGGGAAAAAAAGCATAAATAAATTAAATGAATCACTTGTTCAGCTAACACATCTTTTGTAGTGTAATCAAAACGAGCCCTGCATGGGCTCTCTTCACACAGCAGGGTTTATTTAGATGAATAATTTCATTTCAAAACTCTGCACTACTTTCAGAAAATGGCCAAGCCTCTACTGAGGAAAGAAAATAAACTCAAGACCTACTCTATGCATAAGGAAGAAAAGGCAGGACAGAGATGGCAAGGCCAGAGTTTCCAAGGGCAGTGAGTTGGCCAACTAGACTCTTCCAGTGCCCAGTCCTGACCTACCCTCTCCCTGGTTTGCAATTACAGAAGAGTAGATTTAGATTGGGTGTTAGGAAAAAGGCCTTCACAATGAGGGTGGTAGAGCACTGGAACAGCCTGCCCAGGGAAGTGGTTGTGGCCGCATCCTTAGAGATATTCAAGGTGAGGCTGGGCAGGGCTCTGGGCAACCTGATCTAGTGGAGGATGTCCCTGCTGAGTGCAGAGGGGTTGAATGCGAGCTTTGGGAGCCCTTCCAACCCAGGCGATGATTATATGGTGCCACTGCCACAGCCCTCCTTGGTGTGAGCACAGAGCTGGTGGCTGTGCTCTGCTGCCATGGGACAGCATTCCCAGCCTGTGCACTGACAAGGTCCACGCTCCAGAGCCACTCCAGATGAATCTGCTCAGGCTATAATCTGGTTTTATATTCCCCTTAGTGGGCAAGAGACATGGCAACAGCTGCAGCCACCCAGGACACGAGGGAATGCAGAGGGAGAGCTTTGCTAATAAAGCTGTAAAGCTCTGCTGACAAAAGTTCCTCACTCTCTGCTCTTCTCCTCTTCCCCTGAACAGAAGAACAACATCATACACATCAACAAGGAGCCCGTGGCTGAGAGTGACATCATGGCCACCAACGGTGTGATTTATGCCATCAACTCTGTCCTGCAGCCACAGGGTGAGTCCATGGCTGGGGATGGCCAGGGCTAGGTTACAGCAGAGCTGCTCTGGGAGGTGATTTACTTGGGGCAATTAAGGAGGCAAGAATGATAAGATATGTAACTATTTTATTTCCAAACAGCCTTGCCCACAAACTCTGTACAAATCAGTTACATTTGGGTGCTGATTTGGTCAGGAAAGTCTTCACAATGCTTATGAGCAATTCATTCACTTAGGAAAATCAGAACATTGGAAAGGTTTAGCCACAAAAAGGCTTTGCCTCACAAGTAAAAGGCAGCCTGGGCCCTAGGGAATGTCTGTGCTACTCAGGGCAGTGGAGCAGGAATTCCAAGATAGTCCTTGGCTCCTTCATGGCAGTGTTGGAACTGCTCAGCTTCTTGATAGCTGTTGAGAGGCTTCTGGATCTTCCCAAGCTCTAGCAGGGTGCTGGGAAAGAGGCAGATGATCTCTGACCTGATCCTGGCTCCTCTTGGCACAGAGGCTTGCAGAGGTGCAGCAGATCCCTTGCAGACGTGCAGAGAGCACCATGTGGGTGGCACTTCTCACCACAGCATGAGGCACTTAATGCCTGCTCCTGGGAAACCTGAGGCACTTCAGTTTCCAGGTAGTTCAAGCCCAAAACATCAGGGCTGAGCTGGTCCAAAGCACGAGGCAGAGCAGAACAGGTTGTCCAAGCAGTGAGCAGTGAGGCAGAGCAGCATACACTGAGGCAGAGGCAGCTCCATGAGGCAGCAGGACAGCTGCTTGCACCTGAGCTCCATTTACATGATGTGCCCAAGTGCAAAGGCTCCTTTGGGCACAGAGATCACCAAGCAGAATGGCATTTGCCAAACTGACCACAGTAGGTGAACCCAGGGCTTGCTTGCTCTTATTTGGGCAAGATGCTAACAAGTACCTAAACCACTGTGCCTACCTATTTATCACTTTGGCAGGGGACATAATGGCCCAAGCCTTTGTTTTTCTCCTGCCCTTGCTCCCCCCATCAGCAGAAGGGTGAGGCAAGCCAGGGCATCTAATAGGCCTCTGAGCCTTCCAGGAGGGAGGGAGTCGTGGCACCTGGCAATCCCTTCTGGGCACTGAAGAGGATTGGTCTGCTAGGGCATTGCCAGCCCCAAAGAATGGAAGGAAGCAGCTTGTGTGCTTGGAAGAGAATCTCAGTGCAGTCTGTGTCCCACCTCTAGCTTCCAGGCCACAAGAAAGAGGTGATGAGCCTGCAGACCCCGCGCTGGAGATCTTCAAACAGGCATCTGCCTTATCCAAGGTAAAAGACAAGAACCCCATCACTGTAGAACTACTGAAAATGTGTTTTGGTGGCAAGGATTGGGAGAGGCAGGCTTCAGCTCCCATGGAGGGATGAGGGGAGATGGCTCCAACGTGGAAGAAACTGGATTTAGCTTAGACCCTAGGAAGAAATTCTTCTCCATAAGGATGGGGAGGCACTGGAACAGGTTGCCCAGAGAAGCTGTGAAGGCTTCAACCCTTGAAGGGTTTAAAGCCAGGTTGGCTGGGGCCTTGAGCAGCCTGGTCTAGTGGAAGGTGTCCCTGCTCATGGCAGGGTGCTGGAACCAGCTGATCTTTAAGATCTCTCCTAGCCCAAACCATTCAGTGATTGTATGAGCAATCCTCTCTTCTTGCATGATTTAATTACTGAACAAGAGTGCAGCCTGGAGCCTGCAGTGTGCAGCACACTGTGCCTGTCACCTTGGCACAGTCAGCTGCCAACAACACAGACTTCATCCATTGCTATTGGAGATTAGGGAGAAATACAGTGAGATGCATACAGCTGCCAGGGGCCTGCTGCATCCATGCCAGCAGCTGCCAGGGGCTTGCTGTACTCATGCCAGCAGCTGCCAGGGGCTTGCTGCATCCATGCCAACCTTCTCTTCTCCTCCCATGCAGGTTTCTCAGAGGAATCCTCGACTAGGTAAAACCTCTCTAGCTTGTTTCTAATTCCCAGTGTGTGTCCCTGTCCTTGCTGTCTTGCTCCAAGCAAGGTGTGACAGGACTGGGGGGAGGGAGCAGTGTGTGCCTGTCCCACCCAGCTCCATCTTCTCCTTGGCAGCTCCTGTCTACTCCCGGCTGCTAGCCAGGATGAAGAATTCCGGTGGGTTCTGAGCCGCGAGCAGCCACAGCCACCGACTCCATCCCATCCTCCCTGGCTGGCAGAGCAGGACAAAGTCATTTTCAAAAGCCAAATACCACCCTTAAGTTTATTTTTGTTTCCAATGAAGTGGGTAGGAGGAGTGGAAAGCCATATATATATATATATGTATATATTTTAAAACCCTTTCTATTGGGTTTGGACATTAATGTTCCCAGACTGAGGACAGGGTTTGGGCTGATTCTTTGTCTTTTCTGTTTTAGGGTTCTTTTTGTTTGTTTGTTTAATCAGTCACTAAATTGGCATTTTTTGCATTCCCAGTTTTGGGGGTGATGTGTACATGTGAGGTGCTTCATTCCACTCTGCTTCAGGAGCTCAGGAAGATGCTCAGAGCTCAGCTTGGTGCTGTTTCACTGGGGGAGACCAAAAGGGGCTGAATTCAAGCCTCGTTTCCAGGCTTCCAGTGGTACCTATGGGCACTACAAACCCAGGCTCCCAAAGCAGGAAGCCAGCTATGATCTCACTGAAAAACCCCCTCCAAACCAGGGCCAGGATGGGGACATTTTGGCCAGGGTGACTTGGCAGGAATTGTGTCTGTTCAGCTTTCTGAGCACTCCTGGGTAAGTTGCTTTGGAGGAAGTAAATTTATTAAATCCATTAACCATTACCCAAGCAAATTTTGTTTTGTTTGTTTTTGGTTTTGGTCCTGTTTTTTGTTTTGCTTTATTTTTAAACAAGCATCTGCTTCCTTCTCCCCCCTGTGCTTTAAAAGCCCTCCACACAATCCTGAACTGAAGGCCTTTGTCAGTAGCCTCTCTATTGAGCTAGAAGAAACTCCACCATGATTGGACTGGTCTCTCCTGTTGCTTTTATTGGGTTTGGGTTTTCCCTCTGTGCTGCATTTTGGCATGGGATTGACACGAGAGTTCTCCCTGGCTGAAGCCTCCCAGTCAATGATCCCTTTTTAATAATGGTTGGGTTTCTGTTTTTTTAATAAAAATCAAAAATAAAATCAAAAACACAAAGCTGACAAGTGGTCTGGAAGCTTCCTTGGGGGTTCTGTCTGGTTTGAATTGCCCCCTGGCACCCCTTGGCCCTGCAGTACTGGCAAGGAGCCAGGCTGGGCTGGATCACTATCAACAGGTCTAACAGCAGAGTGGAATGGCCAAAAGGTTGCCCTGCCCTGCCCCAGCCTGTCAGCACTTTTTGGTGGTGCTGTCACAAGCAGTCCCTGTCACACACTTCATGGAGCCCAGGGCAGCCACTCACACCCCTCTCACTGGATGTTCAGCCACCTCCAGTGGTAGCTGGAGCTCAGCACTCCCTGCTGGGATGCTGGCAGCACTGATTTGCCCCAGCAGAGCTCTATAGTCCCTCCCTGGCCTGTGGTTACCTTGGTGGAACCCAGCACTAAGAGGAAATAAAGAAGAAAATGGGTATCAAGTGCAGAATATCAAGCCCAGGTTATTTTGCCTGCTCTGGCTGAGAAAAGGAGCCCTACACACTGGTGCCTGTTCTGCCATCAGGAGCCTGAGCTGATATTCCAGCTGCTGTGCAGCCATCTGCACAACCCCAGGGGCTGAAAAGTAGCCCAGCTCTTCTTTTACTGCCCTTCCCCAACCTCCCATCTCACCTTCCTCCTCTTCTGGCACAGTGCAGTGCTCTTAGCTAAGGCTGGAGTGGTGATGAGGAACCCTTTGAGCCACCTGCTGCCAGCAGCCCAAGGAAGAGGAGGGCAAGCAGCTGGCAGGCTCCTGCAGGAAGTAAGGGGCTCAGGGTTTGGTAATTAGAATAATTAATTACTGACTCCTACAAATGCCTGAGGGAAAGGGAAGCTTGGTTAGCCTCTTGCTCAGTAGGAGCAAATGGAGCTGCCAGGGAAGAGTTTGGCCTTTTTTGTTTTCCATTGCAGTTTGTGGGGTTTTGCTTTTTTTTGTTTGCTGGTTTGGGGTTGTTTTGTTTTGGTTTATTTTATTTGTCTTGCTCTGCTGTTGCTGCTCCCTCTGGTGCTTCATAGGTAAGTGATCACAACTCAGGAAGGGAGAGTGTAGACCTGATCTGCACAGAGGTGACTCTCCCTGGGAGTTCCTTGGTGTCTGGCTGGTGGCTCATTAAGTGTCTCTGCAATATGAACCAGTTGAGTGGACAGAAGCAGGGGAAACCTTGTTTAGAGCAGCTTAGCAGCCACAAGAAGTCCAAGCTGCTGAGCCAGCAGCCCTCACCTCCAGGGAGCAGAGCCCTGGTCCCTGGGCAGGCACTGGGGCTGCAGGAATCATCTGCCAGGGTTTTGCAAGTGGCCTGACCTTGCCAGGCTTGCTTTGAGGGGGACTCAGGGTTACAAGTCCCAGCAGAGCTTACAGTAGAGATATGTTGCTCTTCTAACCCAGCTCCCTTGCTGGGCTCTCCCACTGCTCCCCTTCCCTGGCAGCTTCTGGCAGTGCTCCTTCCCTTGCTTCTCCTGCTCCACCCTGGGCTGCTGTTGGGTGCCAGCAGCAGCTCCCTGCAGTGCTGTGGATGTTGTGTTGCCTCTATAATTTCCCTGGGATCCCACATCCTGGGAAGCCATTCCAAAGTTCTTTCTCATGGATTCTCTACTTGGAGGACACCCCCACACACACCCCTCACCTCCAGGACTTTTGTGTCTCTAGATGAGAGTTGATGTTGGTTGAAGCTCTTGAGATGACTTAATTCTCCCCTTTCCCTACTCCAAGATGGTTTCTCACCCTGCTGTGCTTGGGGGGGGGGGGGTTACTCAGATGGTTCAGATCATCAGCAATGGTTCAGCTGCTGCAGCTGATCCTACATCTCCTGCTTTGATTCAGGGACACTTTGGGGATGCTTCCCCTGCTGGATGTTCACTCCTGTGACGTGAGGGCAGGTGCTGGCACCTATCCCACCCAGGAGAGTGAGATGTTACTGCTTCAACCTTCAAGGGGTACGAAGGGAGGAAGCAGGAGGAGATGGGGAAATGAGGAGTGCTGAGATGATGGGAACACAAAACTTGGCTCTTTCTGAAAAATGCTTTCTTTATTATTTTTGATGTGACAGAAGGTGGAAGTGAAAGGAAGAAGGAAGTTTCTGGTGCTGAGGAGAAACTTAACTGCCCTAGGGAAGTGCTGGCTGAGGGGCAGAAAGCTCCCATGAGCTGGGTGTGGGAACCTGAGGGATGTCCCAGCTGATGGCTGTGGTGGGATGGAGGAGCTGGGGCTCCCCTGTGTGCCCAGCTCATCCCACAGCTCCAGGAGTCTCCAGATAGCAGCTGTGTGAGAGTCTGCAGCATCCCTGGGGCAGCCTTGGACTGAGCAGCATTTGGGGTTTATCCTGCTGCTGGTAAACAGCCCTGGGGGGTTCAGCACATACCCAGTTTGCACCAGTGGGTTTCTTGTGTTGGCAGAGGATTTCCATCTGAAACCTAGAGTGGTGTGTGCCACCCTGAGCTCAAACTGCTGCTGTCCTCTGCAGGAACTCCCTTCAGAGCTGGGGCAGAGTCAAATACTGAATATGAGGCAGTGTGTGCCCTGCTGGCCAACAGCATCCTGGCCTGAAGCAGCCACGGTGTGAGCAGCAGGAGCAGGCAAGGGGTCACATCCCTGTACTCAGCACTGGTGAGGCTGCACTTTGACTACTGGGTTCAGTTTTGAGCCACTCAGTCCAAGAAGGACATTGAGGTGCTGCAGTAGGTCCAAAGAAGAGCAATAAACCCCGCTGGAGGGTCTGGAGAACAGGGCTGGTGAGGAGCAGCTGAGGGAGCTGGGGGTGTTCAGTCCGGAGAAAAGGAGGCTGAGGGGAGACCTCACTGCTCTCTGCAGCTCCTTGAGAGGAGGTTGCAGGGAGGTGGGGATTTGGTCTCCCCTTCCAAGTAACAAGTGATAGGACAAGGAAAAACAGCCTCAAGTTGCAACAGGGAAAGCTTAGGTTGGATATTTTGAAAACTTTCTTCCTCCAAAAGCGTTGTCAAGCCCTGGCCCAGGCTGCCCAGGGCACTGGTGGAGGTTCCCACTCTTGGAGGGGTCTCAAAGCAGTGGAGATGGTGCTGAGGGCCATGGTTCAGCGGCGGCCACCTGGCAGTGTTGGGTTAAGGATTGGGCTTAGTGACTTCCAAGGTCTCTTCCAACCCAAACGGTTCTGTGCTTGTATAACCTGAAGGCCAGCGAGCGCCGCTCGGAGCTGACTCTTGCTTGTTTCCTCCTCTGGAGTCAGGAGTGGGTTTGTGCTGGATCCCCGCAGGAATGCGAGCCGCCCTTGTTTACTCTCTCACGAGAAGGATTCCTTCACTTAGAGTGGCTCCAGTTCAACAAAATCAGTGCATGTATGCACAAATCCATTTAGGAAAAGTACAGCTGCCAGGTGTGGGCTCTGCTGAGCCCCCGAAGCCTGCGGGTGCCCAGCGGCCTTGCCCGGGCTGGTGCTGGTGAGTGGCTCCGGTGCTGGCCGTGCAGCAGTGCTCTGCGGGGCTGGGGCAGAGGAGAGAGCAGCGCAGCTGAAGGGCTGGCAAAGAGAATCGGTGTGAAACGCTGCCCTCGGGGGAGCTGGATGCGGGGGGGTTGCTCCTCTGCATCGTGAGGCAAGAGCCAGGGCAATTCTGCTAGAAAATCCTTCTCCTTTCCGGTGGCCTTCTGCAAAGGCATTTAAAGCAAGAGCCAAGGCAGGGCCGGGCTTTGTCCCGGGAGAGATCCCCCGCAGTGCAAACCCTGTGCTCTTCCAGCATCCTGCAAACCCACGGCACTGCCTGCTGGGCTCGCCAAAGGGGGCTGCAGCCGACCCTCCCCATGCGCCGGGGCTGGGTGATGGCAGGGCCCTCTGCTGCGCTCCATGAAAGCTGGCAAGGGAAAAAGCCTTTGCCTGTGTCCAAGGCCAGGCAGAGGCTCGAAGGAAGCCAAAGCGTCCCGGGCAGATGTGCTGCGAGGGGGCGACCCCTGGCAGACGGAGCCGAGGGCAGAGCCGAAGCCACCCCCACGCCTCTGCTGGAGGCAATTGTGCTGCCTGCCGCTGTGCTGCACAGGACTGCTTCTGGTCTGCTGCTTGCTGCAGCTCTGCTCGCCGCTGCCTCGGGAGAGGCTAAGGGAGGGCAATGCCAGCCGTCTGGAGACACATCCCCCTGCTGCCAGATGTAGGCATGCCAAGCCACATGCCCGGCGTGGGGGGCGTTCTCCTGGTGATGCTGTCAGCAGTGTCTGTGGCTCTGGGCACCACGCAGGTTCATGAGGTGATGTGGCCTGATGAGGAGAGGCTGAGGGACCTGGGGCTGAAGAGAAGACTGAGAGGAGATTTAATCAATGTTCATAACTGTCTGAGGGCTGGGGTTCAGGAGGGGGGGGACAGGCTCTGCTCACTGCTGCCTGGGATAGGACAAGCAGCAAGGGATGGAAGCTGCAGCACAGGAGGTTGCAGCTCAACACAAGGGCAACTTCTTGCCTGGAAGGGTCCCAGAGCCCTGGCACAGGCTGCCCAGAGAGGCTGTGGAGTCTCCTTCTCTGGAGCCTTTCCAGGCCTGTCTGGATGTGTTCTGTGTGCCCTGAGCTGCATTGTCTGGTCCTGCTCTGGCAGGGGGCTTGGACTGGATGAGCTCTTCGGGTCCCTTCCAACCCCTGACATCCTGTGAACCTGTGTGACCTCAAACTTGGAGCTGGCTTATGGTGGGCATCTCAGAGTTGAGGCTGTGGGTCTGGCTGGACAGGGAGCAGTACCAAGTCTGTCTCTGACCCTGTTCCTAGAGCGGTAACAGATCCTCAGCCTTCTATCATGTAGACCCCAAAATGCTCAGACAGAACTGTTGACCATCTTGACCCTGGCAAAGGTAGATCCATCCCTGTGCTCAAGCTGTGCAATTTTCACTCCCGTGGCTGGCAGGGACACCCCCACTTCCTCAGCCTTGTGGCCATGCACTGGCACCAGCAAGAGATGAAAGCAGCAGCAGTGGCTGAGTCCCTCCCTTAGCTGGTAACTAATGAGCAGGGAAAAGTGGAATAAACAAAGCAAAGCTGCAGAGTGGTCACGCAAGGCAAAGGGAACCCAGGAGCAGCAGCAGGAAGAGCTCCAGGACACCATCTGCCAGCACTTGAGGCTCAGGAAATGCTGCTCCTCAGGCAGCTCCTGCTGCTGTGCAGGGCCGGAAACAGGCTGGGGGTGAGGCTCTGCACTTCTGCCTTATGTGCTCAGCACTTTTTGCCTCTTTGTGCCTAAAACCAGCAAATGAGGAACTCGAAGGCATTTCTCCCACTACAGCTTTTGGCTGCAGGATTCTTTGTGGGCTTAGCTTCTAAGCTGCTCCTACCTTGCATTCTTGCTGCTCAGCAGCTGAGGGAGCTGGGAGCGTTCAGCCTGGAGAAAAGGAGGCTGAGGGGAGACCTTCTGGCTCTCTACAACTCCCTGAGAGGAGGGTTGGTCTCTCCTTCCAAGTAACGAGGGATATGGCAAGAGGAAACGGCCTCAGGTTGCACCAGGGGAGGTTGAGGTTGGATGTGAGGAACAATTTCTTCCCCAAAAGCACTGTGAGGCTGTGGAACAGGCTGCCAGGGGAAGTGATGGAGTCACCATTCCTGGAAGGATTTAAAAGCCCTGCAGACGTGGTGCTGAGGCACATGGCCTGGTGGTGAGCTGGCAGTGCTGGATGAATGGTTGGACTCTATGATCTTAAAGGTCTCTTCCAACCAAAACAATTCTCTGATTCTAGGTCACCCTTTAACGTGGTAGGAGAACAGCAATGAAATGACCTCTGCTCCAAGCTGTTCTGACATTCCTGTGAACTACTCTCAGCTGACATCTTGGGAGTGAAGGGCACAATATTCTGGGATACATGAGTGTGAGGGGCAGGGAGGGCTGCTCAGCCTGGAGAAGTGTTTGTGCACTGCATAGACTGGGGATGCTCGGGGGCACTGGGGAGTGAGAGAAGCACAATGAGTAATGCTTGGAGTAGGTGGTCCCAAGCCTGCTGACCAAATGTTCCTCCTGAACTACTATATTTGGATCCCACAAGCAAGTGATTTCACTGTTCTGCTCCAAGCCAGCCCCCCCAGGCTGTGCTGCTGGCTGCTGATGCTTGCAGAGCAGCCACCCCCCCTTCTCCCCTGGGTCACCTCAGGCAGCCTGCGAGTGAGGGACTGCAGAGCTGTGGTGCTCACCCTTTAATTGCAACCAGATTCCCCCCAGAAATGTCTGCTGAAATATTTATAAATATTATAGCCAGCAGCTGCTGATGCCAAACAGGAAATTTTAAGCTGAACAAACTTTTTCCACGTTTCTAAGTGGGAAGAGTAAACTGTAGCTAAGAGCAGCATTAACACAAAATGCCTCAATAGCAACAAGCTCCCACTGCTCCCTGTCCTGAGGCAACTCTCTGAAGTCTTGCTCCATTTTCTGTGTGTTTTGTTTGTTTTTTTTCACCTAGACAGGCTGTTGGGCAAAGGGGAACCTCATGAAGTTCAGCAAGGGCAAGTGTAGGGTCCTGCACCTGGTGGGGGACAACCTCCTGCAGCAGCCCAGGTGAAAGGGGGACCTGCTGGGAAGCAGCTCCAAGGAGTAGGAGCTGGCAGTGCTGGGGGACAAGCAGCTCACCATGAGCCAGCAATGTGCCCTCATGGCCAAGAAGGCCTGAGGCACCCTGGGGTGCATTAGGAAGAGTGTGGCCAGCAGGTTAAGGGAGGTTCTCTTCCCTTTACTCTGCTCTGGTGAGGGCATCTCTGAAGTACTGTGTCAGGTTCTGGGCCCCACAGCTCAAGAGAAGCAAGGAGCACATTCTGTGCTTCTGTGCTCCACAACCTCCCTGGGCAACCTGTGCCAGTGTCTCACCACCCTCACTGCAAACAACTTCCTCCTAACATCCACTTTCAATCTCCCCTCTGCCACTTCAAACCCATTCCCCTTGTCCTGCCATTCCCAGACCTTGTCAATAGTCCCTCCCCAGCCTTCCTGTAACCCCCTTCAGATCCTGGAAGGCCACTCCAAGCTCTCCTGGAAGCCTTCTCTTCTCCAGGCTGCAGAGCCCCAACTCTCTCAACCTGTCCTCACAGCAGAGCTGCTGCAGCCCTCTCAGCATCTTTGTGGCCTCCTCTGGACTGGCTCCAACACTTCCATGTCCTTCCTGTGCTGGGGGCTCCAGAACTGTACTCAGTCTGGATGTCCTCCAGTTCTATCCCCCTGCTAACACAGGCAACCCTAGAACAGGCTGCACAGGAGCATCACAGGGCAGGGTTTGAAAGTCTGCAGAGCAGGAGACTCCACAGCCTCTCTGGGCAGCTTGCTCCAGGGCTCCAGCACCCTCACAGGAAGGCAGTTTCTCCTTAGGCTCAGGTGAAGCCTCCTGTGTTCTGTTTTGCAGCTGTTGTCCCTTCTTCTGTTGCTGGCCACTGCTGAACAGAGCCCAGTCCCATGCTCACCATCCAGAGTGCAGGAACTGGGCTGCACTGGCTGGGGTCAGCAGTGTGTGTTAAGAAGCAAAAAGCTTGAAACGAAGTTTTAAGGATTCCTGTGAATTTTAGTGGCTGGCAGCAGCAGGATCTCTGGGAGGCATCATTGCAGTCTCAAACATGTAGCTCAGCAGACAATTTATTCATAGCTTTTTCTGCCTGAATGGGCTCTACCTGGTTTAATTTGGGCTGGGAAATAAAGCACCCAGGTGGGCAGCCCTGGGAGCACCTGGATTTATTACAAGCCTGTGATGAGGAGGGGTCTCAGCCCAGCGTGGGATGAAAGGGAGTGTTGTTGGCTGGATGCTGCTCAGGGCTTCCCTGGCACGGTGGTGCCCCTCATTGCCAGCTCACAACCTGGCATTCTTTATGTGAGAAAGCTGCAGGACTTGCACCTCTCGAGTCCCACTTTTCATCCTGCTGATCACCTCTGTAGCTGCTGCTAGACTCTCTGCTTCTAGCTTTGATCTTGTTCACTTGTTGCCCTGGAAGGATGCACACAGGACAAGAGAAAGGGTTCAGTCTCCTGCCTTCACAGGCAGGTGCTCCCAGCACTCATCCTGCCTGTGCTTTCCTTGTGCACAGGAGGAAACATCCCTTGGAAATGTCTTCTCTCTTTCATGCTGTCACTGCAGATACTGCATGGAAAGCCAAGCTGAATGTTTCAGCAGCTGGAACAACAACAGAGCAGAAAAGCAAGGTGTGGGCCTTCAGAATGCATCCATGGGACTTGCTCAGAAGTGTCTGCACATCCTGTTGTGGGAAGTCTGTGCTAGGCTTCAAAATTCTTGACTTCTGCTTGCAGGTCCTTCCTGTCTGCATGATGTGCAGACACTTGGCAGCTCCCTGCTGCTGCAGCACCTTCCTGCTGCACCTTCAAGGCATCACCAGGTTGTCCTTTCTCTGCCTGACAGGAGGCACCAGGCTCCCCTAGGTTGCCCCAGGTGTGCTGGAGCATGAGTCATGAGTTCTCCATGTTCTACTATCTGGGACAAGTTTCTCAGTCTAATTTAAACCAGACAGTGGGAGAGAAATGTGCCTCTGAGCCTCTGCAGATGTGCAGGCAGTCAGGATGGGGCACATCTTAGCAGAGAGGAAGGTTTTGTTTCACTCCTAGTTAATGATCAGGAGCCCCAAGAGTCACCAACTGAGGCTTGATGGAGCAGTTAAAGCATTTCACTGTCTGTGGGTGTCTGAGTCCTTTGATGCACTCAGGTACAGATCTAAGTGTGGGAGCCTGGGGTGCTGGGGTGCTCAGCTGGTTGCTCCCCCACATGTACCTTCCCTCCAGGGGTAAGGCTTTTCAGAGCCCTTAGTGATGGCTTTACCCAAAGGTTGGTCGAATCTTGATGATGACCCAAGGTCTGGATTTCCCCTCCTCTGAGCTCTGGACCATCTGCTGTCCTGTGACTTGCTTAGGCTCAGCTGTCTCCATGGTCAACGTCCTCCTCTGACCACAGAGATTCAGCAGCATCTTAAGCAGGCAGTCGGAAGACAAAGCAACTGAGCTGCAGTCAGAGGTCACTGCTGTGGCAGGCAGCTCCAGTTACAAGGGGAACAATGAAATCCAGGTTCTGCATAACTGATGAGAAAACTTTGGCTGCCTACCACCAAGGCCAAAACAAGAACGTGGCTTGGAAGGAGCCTGACTCTGCCCAGATCATAGTGCTGTGCAGCTCTGGGCTCAGGCTGCTTTTACTCCTCTGCCCATCAGGCTGGATGGGCACTGCCTGGCTCCCACGCAGGTTCTGTTCCATAAATAGGTACTCAGGTCCTATTCTCATCTTTTTGTCCCAGCCTCCATGTGACTCACAGGGAATGACAGGAGCAGAGCCATGCTGAGAGGCTCTTCTGCAGGGCTTGGGGGAGAACAGCACATGGGAGTAGATAGGTATGAAAGGCAAAGCTGAGTCACTCCAGGCAAACACTGAATCATGAATGTGTTGGCCTGCAGCTGGAGCCTGTGGAGGAACCTGCTCACATCCATGCAGCAGCAGAGCTCAGGCTGTAGCACAGCATGGCAGGCTTGGGCACAAGAACAGAGACCAGGGCATGGTGGCCAGCAGCCTGGGCAGCCAGGTCTTGGTGGTCCTGGGCTTGTTAGCTGTGTGCAGTGTGGCACACACCTGGCTGGGCTGCCTCAGGCCTGATGGCAGCACTGTTTGGTGCCTTGTGTGTGCCACATGCTGGTCTGAAGGCAAAGGCATGCAGTAGTGCTGCTGTTCCAAAAGAGGTCCACCCACCAGGGATCTATTCATAGATGTACCCTTGAGTTGCCTACTTCCAGCCCACTCCTCTGTGGATGTCTTTACTTTCTGTCTCCCCTAACATCTTCAACTGGGCCAGAAGTCAAACAAGCAGCAGATGTGGATAGTGAGCAGCACTGGCTCACAGCCCTAGCAGTGTTTGCCTAGAGGGGATGTGAGGCAGCTCCTGGTTTGGTCCCTCCATACACCATCTCAGCTTTGAAGACCTCTGCGTTCCGCTTGGGGTGATCACAGAATCCCAGCATGGTGAGGGCTGGAAGGCACCTAGCCTAACCCCCTGCTAAAGCAGGGCACCCACAGCAGGCTGCCCAGGATCACAACCTCCATGGGTTTGGAGTGTCTGCAGAGAAGACTCCACAGCCTCTCTGGGCAGCCTGGGCCAGTTCTGCAGCATCCTCACAGCAGAGGTCAGGCTCCAAGTGCTTTGGGCAGTGCTGTCAGCCCTGCAGATCTGCTCTTCCATTTCAGTGTACCAAATAATGCACCTAAATCCCTACCACCCCCAGCAGCAGCTCCACCCAGCTACTAAGTGCACAGTGACATTAGTGTGGCCTTTCAAACCATGGCATGAGGTCTATTAGTGAACCAATGCCTCTTCTGCAACCATGTGCTGATGGGATGCAGACCTCTGTAAAGTTTGGGTCTCTAGAGGCTCTCACTGCTGCCAGCTTAACACTGGCAAAGCCTCTGGAACTCCAGGGAGGTGGTGGAGTCATCCCCCCTGGAGGTACTTAAAAGCTGTGTGGATGTGGTGCAGTGGTGGGATTGTGAGCTCTGGGTGAGCAGCTGGGCTTGAGGATCTCAGAGGTCTCTTCCAAGCTCAACAGTTCTATGATTTGATGATTTCCTGTGTTTGTTCTGTTGAATTTTGCTGAGGATTGCTTCTCTGCCCCTCTCTGCACAGGCAGAAGCCTTGTGCAGCAAACCTGGCACCTGTGCAAGGCAGTGGCAGCACCAAGTTTGCCATAGGCTTTATCCACATTCCTCTGGTTCTTGTAGGCTGTTTCTGGAGTTCAGGTCTCCACAGCTCTGGCAGCCAAATCCATCAGAACCAAGCCACACAGCTGCTGCAGGAGCACTCAGCACACTTTATTTTACAAGAGTCATTCCTTTCCCCCTGTGCTCACCTCATGCCTCCTTTTTCTTGCTTGGCACAACTTCTTGTCCCTCCTTTCGTGCTTCTCATATTTTCCCTTCTCTGTTCCACTCCCTCCCTCTTTGGCTTGTGGCTGTACCAATATCCACCTTGGTGCATATCAGTTCTGACAAGCACCCAGCACACCACCCCTGCCTGCTCTTCCATGCAGAATTCCTTCTCCAGGGAGTGCCTTGGTACCAGCAGAAGCTCTCTGGAGACATCCAGGACTGTTCAGACATTTGGGTTATAGCAGAGCCAGCAAGCAGAGATTTCTCCCTGGAGGTGACCTCCCAGCTTGTAGGAGGTCACATTCCTCAGAGGATGGAGTCAAACATCTCCAGCTCAGCTGCTGCCCCAAGGTGCTCATCTATCTGAGCATTGCTTGTCCAACACAGCCAGGGGAGAGCCTGGAGTGCAGCTGAGCTACAGCCCTGTGTGATTCTGACTGCAGAGAGGTGACTAAATCCTCAACTTCACAGGCTCAGCTCTCTAAGACACTAAATATTAAGTAATTCTTCTTGCAACTTGTGTGGGAAACATCTGTGGATTTGGGGGCATTTTTTGAGGAGAAAAAGCTTGTGGAGAGGATTTGGCCATTTCCAGCAGTCCTGCCACTTGAGTAAGAGGGGTCTGTAGGTGGGCCCTGATGAACTCTTTGTTCTTGAAGGGCTGCTGGAAGCAGTGTCTGACTCTCCTACGCCTCTGAAGGCTTCAACCATGCCTGTCAGTGCTCAGATCTGAAGGCAGCTGTGCTGAAGAAATGTTCCCAGATCAAAATGACTCATTAGCAGAGGCAGGGCTGAGGCCACAGTATTTTTAGCCAAGCTCCACTTGTCCCATCTCCAGCAGGCAGCCTGTTCCAGGGAGGCTGCATGGGCTGGATGACCTCTGCTCATTAGCACATGAACATCCCTTCCCAGCAGTAGCTTCCACGTGCTGGAACTGCTCCTTTGACATCCAAATATTAATGGAAAAAGTCTTTTCAACGCTGAAAGATGTTCCCTTCTTGCACTCATGTCCAAACCTTAGTCTTTTGGAGAAGCTTCTGGCACACTGCTGGTTTCTCCATATCAATCACCAAATTGTGAAGCAGCTAATGCAAGAGGAGTATCATGGAATCAGAGAAGGGCAGGGGTTAGGAGGGACCTCTGGAGTCTCCAAGTACAACCCTCACTAAAGCAGGTTCACCTAGAAC
Source organism: Semnornis frantzii (assembly GCA_013399775.1). NCBI lineage: Eukaryota > Metazoa > Chordata > Aves > Piciformes > Ramphastidae > Semnornis > Semnornis frantzii. Next base: position 79,332 of record VWYK01068555.1, read on the forward strand.
AGGTTGCCCAGGATTGTGTCCAGAGGAGTTTTCAAAGTCTCCAGCAAAGGGGACTCCAACCTCTGGGCAGCCTCACACCAAAGCTGCCTTCCCTCATGCTTAGATGGATCCTCCTAGGTCCTAGTTTGTGCCTGTTGCCCCTTGTCCTGCCCCTGGGCACCACTGACAAGATCCTGGCCCCTTTCTCTTGCCCCCCACCTTTTGGTCTTGCTGAGCACTGAGGACCTCTCCTCTGAAGCTGCTCTTCTCCAGGCTCAACAGCCTCAGGGCTCTCAGAGATGGTCCAGGCCTCACAGCACCTCTGTAGCCTCCACTGCATCCTCTCCAGTAGTTTTCTGTCTCTCTTGAACTGGGGAGCCCAGAGCTGGACCCACTGCTGCAGTGGTGACCCCACTAAGCAGAGCCCAGAGCCTTTGACCTGCTGGTAGTCACTCTCATTTGAAGCACATGGAAAGAGAGGTCATCGAGGTGCTCCCCAGCCACAACTGCAAGGAAAGTGGAGTTCTTTGGAGGTCCCCATTGCTTTGCACTCTTGTTCTGTCCAGGCACTACAGTTTCTCCTGGAGAAGCAGAGCAGGGCAGGAAGGTGGTGCAGAACATTGCTTGTCAGGATACTTTGGTTTTCCCAGGACAGTCTCCCATTCCCTCTTCCTCTCTTCTGTCCCATTCTGAACCTCACAGCAAGTGGCTGCTCTGGTGAATGAAATGTAAGCAAGTTTCTTTGCCTCTTTCCAGGAGGTTTCTTCAGGCATGTGAAGTATTTCAGCCCTGGAAAGAGCAGAGTGGTTTGCCATGGTCAGACTGTGTGCAGACAGCAGAGGGATTTCAGAAATCATTTCCTTCCATTTATTGCCTTTTTTTTTTGAGCTATAATATTGTCTATAATATTGGTTCCTGTGTTTCCCTTTGCAGCCTACTCACCATCTGCAAAGCTGATTGAAATGTGCTGCTGTGTCTCATTCCCTTTCCTCAAGACCCCATGGCCCATACTAAGCAGTGCAAATGCTTTTGCTCTGCACAGTCTGAACTGGCTTTCACTGAACCTTCACCCAAGGCCTGTCAGTCCCAGGCCACCTCAGCCTTTCTGCAGAGGTGTTGGTGATCTGCACAGGATCACCTTTCAGAAGGGAGGAGACCAGCCTGGGCCAGCTTTGGGCTGTGATGTGACACTCAGAGCATCTCACCTGGCTTTGCACAGATGGTGGCCACAGGGCTGGCTCCAAGGACAGGCAGTGGCTGCAGGATCCCTTTCTTGTGCACTTCTGGGAAGGTCCTGAATGGAGGACTGCACCTTGCAGGCACAAGGCTGTGTCAGCATCATCTTGCTTCCCACTCCTGTTCCCTTTGCTCCCTGTGGATCCCTGCACTGAGGCAGCTTTTCCCAACATTTCAGAAAGTCCTAGGCACCCCTCTTCTTGCCAGGCACCTCTATTTCTTGCTGACTCTTGGAAGTTGGAGGGGCTGGATGCTGAGCAGAAGCGGATGGTGAAGCAGTGAGGTCACTGGAGTGATGTCAGACAAAAGCTGTTGCATGTGGTGGTGGTGAGCAGAGGATCTGGCTGATGGTTTGCACATTAACTCCACTGTTTTCCAAATAATTCTGAGCTGAAAAAAAAAAAAACTCACAACAAGAATTGATGGAGAACTACATTATGTTGTGATGAGGAACCAGAATTCATGGTGAAAACCCAAACCAGTGTAGCATCATCATTAGGGTCCTTGCCATGTCCTCTTTAGCTGTACTCAACAGGTTAAACTCCAAGCACGACTTTAAGGCCCTGAAGAAAGTATTTGTCTCTGATTTGACCCAGAAAATATTCTGTTTCTACTGGAACCAGAAAGCTCAGGTCCCTGTCTGGGCCCTGTGGCTCTCCTGTTCCCCTGCCAGTTGTGCAATCTGGAATGCTCTTGAAGGCCACGAGCCAGGTGTGGGCCATGCACCCATCAGCTGGCTCCTGAGTCACTATTTCTAGCAGTGACTGCTAGTGAAGCTAAGACCCACTGGAGCCTTAGTCCCTCTGAGACTCAGCCTTCTCTGGAGTCAGCAGTGATGGTCCAGTCAGGAACTCCTTCCCCATCCATCTCCATTCCCAGCTGTTTCTTCATGTCTGTTACTCTGTAATTAAGACAATTTTCATTTGTATCAGGACTTGGTAACCTTCCTCTTCCTCTGCTGGACAACAGAAGCAGGTGGGTGTGGGCTGCTAAGGGGAAAACAGTCTTTGAAGCCCTTTCTGTGCCAGCAGCTCAGCAGCACCATGCACTCAAAGGTGGGCAACAAGCCCAGCTGCAGCGTGGACAGATGCAGGTCTGTGGGGGTAGCTCTCAGAGGAGAGCAGCCCAAAGGTATGGAGCTGCTCAAGGAGTTTTAGAGGCTGCCTGCCTCTGCTCTGCACCTCACTTGAGGCAAGAAACCCTTTCAGCTCTGAACAATGGGATGTTAGCTTTAAAGGGTCTTTGGGAAGCTGTTTGTCCATGTTAGTGATGGCAGATTGGAAGTGCCTCTGCCCAGGTGTGAGGCTGCAAGGCTTTATTTTCCTGCTGCCCTCTGTGTGCTGGCTTTCTCCTGTATCCTCTCGGGTCCTTTCCTGCAGTTCCTCCAAATCACAGTGTACTCTGAGGCTAAAGAAAGAAGGACTCTTGGCATCTGCTATTTCTTTGCTGCAGCCTTCCATATCAACTGAGAAACTGTCAGTGGGCAGGACCTGGTCTAGTTGCCCCCAAACATTCAGACAAGAGTCTGTAGGAGGAGAAAGAAAGCAGAGAGAGGCAAAAGAGGCTTCCTTAAATATTACCTTAATGAGCTAAATGGGATGCTGAGAGGATTTAAAGAGAAGTGTCCCTGCCTCTCAGCTCTTGGATGAGTCCCTGGGGCTGCACCAGGCTACTAGAGAACCAACAAGGAACTGAGGAGTTGGCCTCCAGGATGGATTTCTGTGCTAGCTTCTTCCTCATTTTAGGGAGAGCCTCTGCAGACCTGTGTTAGGCATCAGTAGTCTGCTCCATGCCAAAACCTTCTGTAAGAGCTGAAGGCAATGCAAACCAAGCTTATTGCTGCACCCCTGTGCTGGCCCAAGCCCTGCTGAAATGCAGAGAGCTCCTGGTTTGCAGTCTTCTGCCTCCAGATTTCTGCAGTTCCATTCTCTGTCTTAGAGGAGGAATTACAGCAGCTGAAGTACCAAAGGGACTGAGCTCCTCCAGCCCTCTCTCCTTGTGAAACAACCCCACCTTTCATATGTGACACTTGAATTGTCCAGCCTCCCCCTCTGATGTGAAAAGCAGGCTGACAGGAGTGGAATCTGCTGAGCTGCTGCAGGAATCCTTGCTTTAGCTTGGTGCCACTGTACCTTTTGGCATGCTTGCACGGGCCAGGTGCCTGTAGTTTAGGGCAGAGAAGAGAGTGAACAATAAGCATGGAAAACCTGATAAGAAAAGCTCTGCTGGCTTTTGAGCCAAGCAATTAAAAAAGAGGGGAAACTGTAAGTGAAAGGAAATTTCCCTAGTTATCTGCATTCTCAATTTGTGGCTATAAATGAGTTTAATTAAATGGAATTTGGAGAAGTTGAAAATGACACTTGGGGGCGGAGGAGGAAGGCAGCTGCCGCTCAACCACACTTCCAGAGGTAATACTGGATTAGATTTATGGTTTGTTTGCCTCCCCAACTGCAGAGGCCATAAAATCTTTCAGAGTGAGGGCAATTTAATTCCTAGCAGCCAGCAGTGAGAGGCAGAGCAGCGACACCAAGGTGTGTAGGGAAGGTGATCCCAGAGGCGAGAGCAAAGCCTCCCCGGCCCTCTTTCCATGGCCTGAAGTGTGACCTTCTCAGACATTAACACTGAGCCTCTGGCTGCAGCCTCTGGAAGTGTGAGAGTTAAACACCTTCTGGGGTTACACTTGGCCTATCCTGGCAAGTGAAGTGGGAGTGTAGTGAAGTCAGTGAAGTCTGGACAGGTCCACGTGGACAGTGTATGTGTTTCAAGCAGGGGAGGGAGCCAACCAAAGCCCTCCCTCCTGTCTCCTGAAGGGAAAACATCCACCAAGGAGATAATTTTCTTCTTTCATCTTCTGGATGTGATCCTGATCCACTGTCTGGAGTTATCACTGGCCACCCCCTGCACTGGCTCTGTGAGATTTTGAGGTCATGGGTCCTCCTGGAGCCTTGGAGCAGGGAGGGAGCTGGCTGGGGCTCGGCGTTGTGCTTGTGCTCATTTCCACAGGTAGGGAAATGAGATGATGGCGTTTGCAGGGCACCGAATGACAATACCAAACACAAACTGTCTGCCCAGCAGAGTGCTCAGCGTGGGACTGGCTGTGTCTCACCAGAAAGCCCAGTTTCTAGCAGGAAATGTTTCCAGAGGGCCAGGCTGGGGACGTGGACTTGCTGCCTGTCCTCAGATGTGAACTGCACACATCTGTCCTTAGGTAGCTGCTGGCTCTGGGAATGTTTCCTTCTAGGAACGACAGCTTTTGTTTGTTCCTGTCTCAAACACGTGCTGTGAAGGGAGCCTTCACTGCTGCTGAAGGGCTTCCCTCTCAGCACTGCTTCTCTTCTCTCTGCTGGTATCTGCACTGATCCCCTCACAAGGGGATTTGGGGCACCTGATGTGTCTTACTTTGACTCGAATGGCAGCTTGAAGCAGGCATTGGTGTGTTTGGATCTGGAAGACTTCCTGCCCACAGCTGCCTGCTTTTTCTGGGTGCTCCTGAAGAGCTGTCTTGGCCTCAGGCTGCTCAAACCCTTTTACAGATAAATCCCTGTATTTCCTTTAAACACCTGAAGACCTCCAGCTGCAGAACTTACTGGGTGATGCCTCTCTGCTGTCTGGATCCACAGGAGTGGTGGTGTAGAACCTTCTCTGCTTCTCATTCAGATGTCAGGTCATGGCTGAGTGCTGTGGTAGGACAAGAGGGTAGAGCCCCAGGTTGTGCCAGGGGAGGTTTAGGCTGGACATGAAGAAAAATTCCTTCCCCTAAAGGGTTGCCAAGGCCTGGACCAGGCTGCCAGGGCAGTGCTGCAGCCTCCATTTCCACAGGGATTGAAAAGCCCTGTGGATGTGGTGCTGAGGACATGGTTTGATGGTGACCTGGCAGTGCTGGACTTGGCCACCTTAAAGGTTTTTTTCCAACCAAAATGATTCTGTGATTCTGTGGTTGTGGCTTTGAAATCCACTTCCCAGTATGATTTCCAGAGCTCTTTTTCCAGGCTCTTCTGTTGTTGGTTAGACAAAGATATCTGTGAGGGAGGGTGGCAAAGGCCAGCTGACTGCTGCTGCACAGAGCACTGTGGAGATCCCCGGGGAGCAGCATTCCTCCAGGCTGTGCTCCCTGGGAGGTGAGTCTGGGCAGATATTTATTTCAGTAGCATCAAACCAAAGAGCTTTACAAACCACTCTGGTCTTCTGAAGGCCTCCTCTTCCATGGTGCTGTGCTGTTCCAGCATGGAGGGAGCTGGGTTTTATTGAAGGAGGTGGAAAGCTTGTAAGCAAATGGTGACATCAAGGAGCAAATGAAGTGATGCTCATGCAGAAAGGCAGGAGGTGATGCTTTGTGCTCCACAGCCTGCTGGTCAACACCCTGTGCAGGATGCCAAATGTCTGGCCATTAGTGTTGAAGTGACAGGAGGACAGAGCTCCTCACACAAAAAACACTGACAAGACAAAGGAGTCACTGGAGGAAGGAGCTAAGCTTGGCTGTACATATAGATGACTCACACAGAAATCTCATCCATTTATAGGTTGTCTCCTGGACAGTGACTGCTCCAATTCCCCCTGGAGACAGTGGAAACACTTACAGGGATTTCAGTGGGAGCTGAACTTGGCCGTAGGGAATCATTTTTCTCTTTGTAGGTCTTTGGGGTTGGTTGAATTGTTTTTTCCAAGACTGGGGAGCATTAATCAGCAGCAGCACAAGGAGGCAGGCACGTCATTCTTAAAGCATCACTGCTTCTGCTAATGATGAACCCCCACTTTGTGCTGAAACCATGTCTGGAGCACTGGGAAAAGAGGCTTTGAAGCAGATGTTGGTGCAGTGCTGCCTGGAGAAGGCTGCAGGGAGATGTTGCTTAATCACCCTTCAAAACAGCATCCGGACAGTGCTGCTGAGTGAGAGATGTGGGGCTGGGGAGGGACCTGGCTGGTGCTAGGGAGGAAAGGTAAAGGCTGGAACAGGCAAGAAGGGACTGGTCAGGAAAGGATGGGGTGTCTGGAGGACACCAGGGAGTTCTGGGGGGAAAGGTAAAGGCTGGAATAGGCAAGAAAGGATTCATGAGACAGTTTTGGTTATAACAGACCCTTAAGATGAAGTCCAACCATTAACCCATCGTAGTCAAGTCTGGACATGCTCCAGCAGTGATTCCAGTGCTTTTCCAAGGGAGCCAGCTGGAAGCTGGGATTAGTCTCAGGCTTCTGCTGATGTCTGTGTGTGTTTACTTGCCCCTGAACCTCTTCTCCAAACAGCATCAGTGATTTCACTTCATCCCAGCAGGTCTGCTCTGAGGCTGCTCCTGCTAACTCAGGCTGAGGTCAAAGCCCAGCGTGCAGGGGAGTGGTGGCTGCTGCTGGGCCTCCCGTCAGGCTGCTGTGACTTGAGCCACTGGCTGCCTGTTGTGAGCCTGCTTGGGTTCCCTGCAGCTGTGTGCTGCCACAAACTGCCTCCTGGGCAGCTCCCTATGCTCCCCTTGCTGTTCCTGCTGCTCTCCTGGGGATCTGGGGAGGCAATCTCACCTCTAATCCAATTGTTGTGAGACCTTAATTATACTCATGATAGAAGTAAAACCTCTCAGCAGCGTGCCCGGGGCTCAGATCCGTGCCCTGTGCCAACCTGTTAGGAGAGGGAGAAGGAAACTGTTCAGCCTCAAATAGATGTTCTGGTAAGGTCCACTTGGTCTGTGCAGCCCCACATCCACCCAGAGAGGGGCTAACTCTGGGTGCTGCTTGGCTCAATGGGTGTTCTGCCCCTCCTGAGACAGGGATGGGGAGATCCCAGGGTGAAAGGGTTTGCAATGGGAGACAGGGAATAGAGTTTCTCAAACACTTCTTATGCAAATGCACCAAATCAGTCTCACTCTGGATGGAAATCCCCAAATTGGAAGGAATTGAATTAAATTCCTACAGAAGTAGTGGTTTGCAGGGTGATATTCCTCCTTGGATTTAAGCTGTAAATTCAAGTGTCTGGTCTAAGTCAGGTGGACAAGGAAGGGGATTCTTGGTGACTGCTCCCTCAGCTCATGGGCTGGTATGGCACAAGGCTGTAGGTGACCCTGGCAGTGGGGATGGACTAGGTGGTGTCCAGAGGTCCGTTCTCTATCATCTCTGCTTCTGCAACCCTGCCCATGAGTTCTCTTTTGTTTGGGAAGGTTTGATTTGGGATGGATGGAGAAAGACAGAAGTTGTCAATATGCTGAAGTTCCCATGCCTCAGCTCCATGGTGTCTCCTCAGCCCTGCTGAGCTGTGGAGCCAAAAGCTGCTCGTCATTGCTGCCCCTCCTTCCTGGCACAGCGGTGGCAGCCGCTGCAGGAGCAGGGGGCTGCTCTGCTTCCCCCCTGCTGTGCCTGTGCCACAGGGGCTGCTGCTGGCGTTGGCTTCCCACCTCCTGCCTAGCAAATCCTCCGAGAGGGCCGAACCCGGGGAGGCGCAGATGCCGGGAGAAGCGCTGGGGGAGCGCAGCAAAGCGCAGCCCGCGGCCGGCCCAGGGCGCTCCCTGCCGAGCAGCGGGGCCGGGCCAGACGCGCGGCCTGCCCGGGGCCTGCTGCCCGCAGCTCTGAGCAAGAGCTCCCTCTGCTGGCGATCTCTGCCCAAAGCAGCACTCGGACCTCTGCCCGGTGCGACCAGCAGCGCCCTGCACCCCCGGACCTGCTCCCTGCCGGCGGCATTGGGAACCAGCAGGTTTGTCCAGGTGACTCCGCAGCAAGCAGGGGGATCCCCTGCTTTGGGGCTGGTCTCTGATGCTGCCTCTCCTCTCTAGCTCCTCCTTGCCCTTTGGCTGCGCGCGCTGGCCGGTGGCCTTCAACTCACCGCATCTCTGCAAACGCGCTGGGGGATTCATCCAGCCTGCAGCTCAGGAGCCCTGCCGGGGCTGGCAGATAAGCCCTGTGGAGGGGATCCAAGCTTACATTGCAGGTGCTAGGGTCGAGGGCTGGCAGCATCCCTTCCCTCGCAGAGCAACAGGCTTACCCCACTGACCCATTGCAGGGTCCATGGACCACACTCAAAGCTGGGACTCTGCAAGGCTTCCTTGGTTTTCTTACTGTACCTGGCTTGTTTTCCAGGAAGAAATGGGGAAAATGGCCTGGGAGAAGAGTTTGTTTTATACTTTCACAGAATGGTTTGGGTTGGAAGGGACTTTTAAAGATCACCTAGTCCAAACCTCTGCAATGAGTAGGAATATCTTCAACTAGAGCAGGTTGCTCAGAGCCCCACACAGCCTGACCTGGAATGGTTCTGAGGATCTCCACCTCTCTGGCCCAGAGCCTAACCACCCTCCATTGACTAATTTCTTCCTCCTCTCTACTCTGAATCTCCCTCTTTTAGTTCAAACCCATCACTCCTTGTCCTGTTACAACAGGCCCTGCTAAAAAGCCTGGCCTCATCTTTCTTATCAGCCCCTTGAAGTACTGGAAGGCCACCAGAGGGTCTCTCTCTCTTGCTTTGAAGCAGAGGTTGCTGACAGCACAGCAAACTCTCGCATCGCAGAGGTCAGGGGGCAGGTTTTCAATGTGCCTGCGGGGGTGTGCGTGCAGAAGTCACCTCTGCCCAGCTCCGCATGTGCTGTCCCTTCAGCCTTGAGCGCGGCGGCTCGCCTGGCTTTGTTTGTGAGCTCGGCCGCGTCCCCGCCCTGCGTCCAAGGGCTTGGCAGCCTTGGCGGGGGAAGGCAGCGGCAGGCAGGGGTGGGAATGCCGCGGGACAATGCAGGCGCAGGGCATGCGAGCGCCGGCCCGGGCCAAGGTCACCTATTGTTGTTGCAGGGGCTATGAATAGCTGCGCCGCGCACAGCTCCGCGCTGCGGCGAAAGCTTCGGGGCTGCCGCAGCTCCGAGGGGAGCGGAGCCGAGCCAGGTAGGAGGCAGGGGGAGAAAGGAGAGGCTCCAGCAACGCCCCACCCACAGAGCAGAGCTCTAAACCCTGGTGATTAGGGTTTTTTCACCTTTCGATGTTTTTTTTTTCTTGAGTTTGTTTTTTTTGTTGTTGTTGTTGGGGGTTTTTTTATTATTTTTTTCCTTTTTTTTTTTTTTCCCCTTTCGGGTTGTTTGTGGTTTGGTTGTTTTTTTTTTTCCCTTTTTTTGGGTTTTTTGGGGTTTTTTTTCCCCTTTCGGGTTGAGTGTGTTGTTCTGTTGTTTGGTACGGTTTTTTTTTTGGTGGTTTGTTGCATTTTTTTCCCCTTTCTCTTAGATTTCTTTTCTTTTTATTTTACTGTTTTCCTGCAAACCACGACAGGTAAAGCTTGCTCTGAGGAGAGATGTAAAAGGAAAGGTGTGTTTTCCCCTATTAGAAGCGTGACATTCGTACCTGTGTATATGTGACAAAGTCAAAACAGACTTTGTGATAGAAATGGGAGATGAAAACCTACTTCTGGAATATTCCTTGCAAAACAAAATTCAGTGTGGAGCAGCTTCAAGCCTTCTCAGAGCCTTTACCCATGTTTGTCAGTCAGTTTTTCTTCTGTTCAAGCCTTTAATTACTTCTAGAAATTGACTGAAAACCTGAACTTGGTCCCAGGCCCTTTTTGGTGGCCCAGAATGTGTCACAGGTTCTGTGTCTCGTGCTTGTTAGCAACAAGTTCTGCACCATGAGGGGGGTGGAACACTGGAGCAGGTTGCCCAGGGAGATAGTTGATACTCAAGGTGAGGCTGGGCAGGGCTCTGGGTAACCTGATCTAGTGGAGGATGTCCCTGCTGATTGCAGAGGGGATTGGACTGGATGACCTTTGGAGGTCCCTCCCAACCCAGACCATTCTATGACCTGGATTGTGGAAGAGATGAGATGAGATGAGATGGTCACAACCGTTCAGTGACAACGCTGCTGTCATCCTGTGAGCAGCCAGATGGAAACCTGAGCACTGTGGCTGCAAACCTGTGATTGCAAGAGGAGTGTTCTGATTGTATTAATTACAGCACCGCTGCAGATCAGAGCTGGGGTGGATGTGTTTGGTTTATATCTCATCTTCCTCCATCTTGCAAGCCCAGAGCAGATATAATTACAGCACATCTTTCCTTTTAAAGTTTCCTGCTGGGATATTTTCTGCTTGAAATCAATGCCTGCCTCTGTGCCTGTGAAATTTCCTGAGGAAGTCGTTTAAATGGTACTGTAAAACAGGGGGACTGATTTAGCAAGCAGCAGCAATCCAACGTCGTTTCCAGAAAGCCACAGCACTGAGGGAAGCAGGGGGCAGAGGGGCTGGGGACCTCGTGCCCCTCAGCTGCTGGTTTCGTTGCTCGGCAGAGACCCTGGGAATGGGGATAAGTAAGGGAAAAGGCTGCTGAGCAGTGCAGATCCAGGATCTCAGGAAGGATTGTCCTCTGTGGTGTCAAACAGGAAGGTCTAATGAAGCAGGGGAAATAGCATTATTGCTTCAGACAGCTCCACTTGCAGAAGGTGTCCTCCTCTCTCCTTAGTTCATTCTGCAGTCACACTGTGGGAAATAGAATAATTCTTTATGCCCCTTTACCTCTTTCAGCCCAACAGGGAGGCTCTGCTGCTGATCATCACCTTTGCTGCCATGCATTTGGCACCAGCAGCAAGTGGCAGAGTAAGCCCTGGGCGTCTGGGAGAGGTTTCCAATGCTGCTTCTCACAGGAAGCACAAAGCCAAGCAAGAAAGATCTCTCTCTTACTCTCCTGTCACCTTTCCTCTGCTGTTGTGTGCCCGGAAGGGGAGGATATCTCTTTGAGATAGCCTGAGGATGGTTCTGTTATTTGCAGGCTCACCAACAGCGTTTCTGATGGAGCACAGAATGGATCTGGGAGCAGTGCTCGGCTCAGGGAGGCTCAGAGATTGCCCTGATTTCAAAGTCCCACATAGGTCCTGGGTGGGGGTCAGATTGGAGTCGGTGGTCTGGAGGGCACCTTCCAGACATGGCTGTGATAGGCAGTGTCATGCAGTCCCCTTGCTAAGCACTCGAGCTGCTGTGATAAGAGCATCTCGGTGTGATCGCTGCGGGATGTGAGCGTTTGCATCGTTTGCATCCTGCTGCGATGCCACCGAAGAAGCTGGGTGCTGGGGGTGGAAACTGAGAGCGAAGAGGCAGCTTCTCTGCCGGACCTGGGCTCTCGCTTCCAGGGTTATGGGTCTGTTTTACATCGATTCGCCATCAGATGGAGCAGTTCTGGAAGCAAAGACCAGAACCGTTCCCCTTCCACGCTGCCTGAGCCCACGATGCAGCAGCAGTGAATTTTCGGCTCTTTGCCTGTGTGCCTTTTTCTCTGCAGGGTAAAACCTCCTGTTCACAAATCACCAGCGGTAGTCTGCCAGCTCTGCTGCTCTCCGGGCAAGGGCAAAATGCAGCTTTCAGTTTCCTCGTGCAAAAAGTAGGAATTCAGCCTGGGCTTGTGGCTGCCGTGTGAGTGTGGGCTTGGCCGTGACTGCACCTCGTGAGGGGCTGGATGCAGCTGTAGAGAGGACTCCGGGGGGCTGCTCTGCTGGGCACATGGGCATGGCCACAATCTGCAGCAGGTGCAGAATGCAGTGCTTGGAGATGTGTGGAGAAGATGCTGAAGGGTCTGGAGCACAAGTCTGGGGAGGAGCAGCTGAGGGAACTGGGGCTGTTTAGCCTGGAGAAAAGGAGGCTGAGGGGAGGCCTCATTGCTCTCCACAACTGCCTTAAAGGAGGTTGGAGCCAGGTGGGGCTCGATCTGTTGTCCCAAGTAACAAGTGATAGGATGAGAAGAAATTGCCTCAAGTTGCCCTAGGGGAGGTTTAGGTTGGGTATTAGAAACAATTTCTTCCCCAGAAGGTTTGCCAAGCCCTGGCACAGACTGCCCAGAGCAGTGGTGGAGTCTCCATCCCTAAAGAGATTGAAAAACTGTGCAGATGAGGTGCCGAGGGACATGGTTTGGTGGTGACTTGGCAATGGTAATGGTTGGGTTTGATGACCTTAAATGTCTCCTCTAACCTGTTAATTCTGTTAGAATCTGGGTTTAGGGTGAGAGGGAAAGATCAGAAAGTCACTACCCAGGACAAGTGGTTAATTTTCAGGCGGCCTGGAGCTATTTTAGTTACCATCTCTTTTAAGGAGATCAACATTGAGGGCAAATTCCTTCCCAGATAAATCATGCTCATTCCACATGCACCAGAAAGTGGGGAATTTTGTTTCTCAAGTGGCTGCTTTGCATGTTTCCCTGGCTGGCAGCTTCCACATCAGTGCCAGAGCTGGCTGTGCAGTGATGTTTGTTGTTGCTGATGAGGAGGGGACTTGGAGCTTCGGTGGTGTCTCTGGGACAGCCCTCCCTGAGGTAACACTGAGAAGGCTCAGGATGGTGTTTAATCCTTGTAGAGGTGTCAGCCCCATGTCACAGAATCATAGGATAGAGGCATTAGGGTTGGAAAAGACCTCTAAAACCATCGAGTCCACCTGCCAACCCCACACCACCATGCCCACTAAACCTTCATCTTTTGGTTTTGGGGGTGAATTTTGGGTGCTTTAGAAAGGAAGGGGAAGGAGAACCCTGGGGCACAACCTGCTTTTCCTTCGCCCTGACAGGTTCCATTTGCATCCTAACCATGTTTACATCTCAAACACAGGCTCTGCTCTGCACATCTGCTGTAGGTCCCTGTATGGCAGCACAGCTGCCCCAGGCAGGGCAGGTGGCCAACAGCAGTGCTGCACTTTTAGCCTGAGCTTTGATGTTCACCTGACCCTGTTCAGTGGCACTGCAGTTCCTCTGCAGGATCCCTTAGGAGATCCATGGAGGCTGGGAGTGATGCAGTGCTGAGGATACAGTGGTGCAGCACATCTGCACCTCCTGGCTGGGACTCTGAGTACCACCTTCTCATACTGGGTAAGGACAGATGAGGAGAAGCTTTGGTTTTCTCTGCCTGTATAATCCTTCAAGGCTTGGCTGCAAATGCTCTGGTGCTCAGTGAGAATGGAGGACTTGAAATCACCTGGACCTGCTCAAGCATGTCTAGAGGTGGGCCCTAAAGATGATGAGGGTGCTGGAACACCTGCCCCAGGAGAGTGCTGACAATGTTGAGCTTTAGTCTGAGGAAGTTTTTCATGTAGAGAGTGGTCAGGGACTGGAATGAGCTGCCCAGGGAGGTGGTGGAGTCACCCACCCTGGATGTGTTTAAGGTGGTTTGGATGTGTTGCTTGGGGCTATGGTTTAAAGTGAATGTTGTAGAGTAGGGTTCTAGGCTGGACTTGGTGATCCTGAGGGGCTTTCTCAACTTACATGTTTCTGTGATTCTGTGAAAAGAAGGCTCTAGGGAGCCCCTAAGACAGCCTTGCAGTATCTGAAGGGACTGCAGGAGAGCCGGAGAGGGACTTTTTGTCATAGGCATGGGGACAAGGGGCAATGGCTTCAGGCTGGAAAAGGGTAGACAGAGATTTGATATAAGGATGAGATTCTTCACTGTGAGGGTGATGAGGTACTGGAGCAATTTGCCCAGAGAATTTGTGGACTTGAGTAAACTATCCAGTCTGCTCCAGTGGCCCAAAGCTAATGTGACTCTTTAGCCAAACAAGGGAGTTGGCATCTACTAAAAGCCAGAGGTGATTTCTTATATTTGAAGAAGCAGCTCCAGGTTTGAGGGTTAAACTGGAGGAGTCAAAACCCATGTGACTTGGGGGAGCTTTTCCTTCTCCCACTGTGTCTTGGAGAGCCTCAGGCTTTGTGTGAGTTTTTGATTTCCCAGGAAGGAGCAGCAGCTGAAGTGTCCTGCTCCTCACTGGGGCAAGTGTCTCTGAAGAGGAGGTGCTGCAGAACTGCTCCCATGCTGCTCAGCAGCTCTTGGCCTTAAGTCAGGTCTTGCCTGTAGCTGGCAGCATAAGAAGCTGAACACAAGGACCGAGTGAGCTCAGGATCCTGGTGTGAGTTCTGCCTCTTGAGCCTCCGTCACTGGGTTCAGGGATGCTAGCTGGAAACGAGCCGGCACTGAGCTGGGCTCTGCCGACATGAAAGCTCTCTGGTTTCCTGCTCGGTGCTCTGCATGCTGAACCTCTGCAGCAGGCTGGGCAGCATCTGCTTTTCCCAGTTGCAGCCCTGCTGCAGCCTGGTATTGTTTCACAGGGATCTGAAGGCCATGTGTGCTTGTCCCTTCCACGGATAAGGTCGTTTCTGCTAGGAACCACCACGTGCTTTTTGTTTTGATCCCTTTCCCATGTGCTCAGGGTCATCTTTGCTGCAAGCTGCAGCTCACGTACAGGGCAGGGAATAGTTATTTGCTGGCTTTCTGAGAGGGGCTTGACTGCAGCTGCAGTGAGCAGCAACCCCTCCACGGCCGTGGATTTGACAAGCAGACTCTTGTGGCTATGGACTTGCTTTGTACACAGCAGCAGGAGGGTCAGAAATGAACACAGGGCTCCTGCTTGCTTTAGGCACTAAGTGGTTTCTTATGTGCTCATGCACTGCCCTTTCATTTTGCTGTGCTTTGGGGGGGTTTCTGTCTTGAATCTCAATGTCTGAACGTTTATTTTTGCTCGTGTTTCTAATGCCAGCACAGAGTTGAGACCCTGCATGGGAGTGCCAGCAGTGCCCCCTTCCAGGCGAGTTCTCCCAGAGATCAGGCTTTAGGCGATGTCCTTTTTCACTGTGCTTCGATGGGGAGGCACAGACTCGGTCTGCCGAGGACGCTGGAGTGGGCTGGCTACAGGGAGCTGCCTTTGGGGAAGTGATGCCCCTCTCGTCCCACCCACACAGAGGATCTCCATCTCTGTCAGTAAGGCTGCATGAGACAATCTCTGGTGCTCAGGTAACAGAGATCTAGCTGATGGAAGAGCTAGAAATGCTATCAGGCGACCAGAAATACCGAGGTACTTGGCTAAAACCTTTGTCAGAGCCTGATAGGAATCTCCAGGGTGATGTTCTCCGAACAAACTGCCGCTTGGGCCAGGTGGAGGCAGCCCCCGGGCAACACTTCCAGTGCAAGTTTGCGGAGATCTCAGGTCCCACCTACCCCTTCCAACCCCTGTGAAACTTGCCAAAAGCAGACTCTCGGACCCCAGCTTTCATGGCTGCCTGAACTTTTTCGTGCTCTTTGACAACCTTCCTGTGTATCTTGGAGCCAAATGTGCGGCGGAGTGCGAGTCTGTTGAGGATTTAGTTCAAAGGGGCTGGAAGGAATTCCTGGTATTGCAAAACAGGCAGCGCTGGAGGCCAGCCCTTGCCCCGGCCGGCCCCTGGGCACGGTCCCGGCCAGCCCCTGCCCCAGCCTGAGCCCCTGGACACGGTCCCGGCCTGAGCCCCTGCCCCAGCCAGCCCCTGGGCACGGTC
>VWYK01068555.1:95043-117648 GCA_013399775.1 Semnornis frantzii
CTGAGCCCCTGCCCCAGCCTGCCCCTCGGCACGATCTCAGCCAGCCCCTGACCCAGCCAGCCCCTTGGCACGATCTCAGCCAGCCCCTGCCCCAGCCAGCCCCTTGGCACGATCTCAGCCAACCCCTGCCCTGCCAACCCCTCGGCACGGTCCCGGCCTGAGCCCGAACTGGCAGAGGGGGGACTCAGAGCCCTTGCCTGAGTCACTGCTTCACAGGCACTCCAGTAAGACGTCTTCGAGGGCTGCGCTGGATAGGATGTTCTCCAAACATGGCAAGGAAAGAGCAGCCAAAACAACTGAGAATTCAAAGCATGCCTTCATTGAGGCATGCCTTAATCTTCCTAGCAATGTATTACCATGACAACCCCATCCCTATTTCGAGAGCAACCACTTCCAGCCATTAAACTATCAACCATGCACTCAGCATAGCAAAATAATTCATAAAGCAACGGCCTAAGTGCCAGGAAAAGATGTGAGCAGGCAGTCTGATGATGCTCCAGAGAAATACTGCACTGCTCCAGCCCGAGCCCCAGTTTATTTTCTGTTAAAAATAGATGGGAGTTGAACGTAAGCTGAGCATGGAGACTGTTTGAGAGAACTTACAACAAATGCTGAGGGTGTTGAAATTGCAGCTCTGAAGGGAAAACAGTGCAGGATCTCAGAGGTAATGAGATAAATGAGATGCTCCTTGGCTCAGGCATTGCTGAGGTCTTGCAGGTTAAACTCCAGTGTTACCTGGTGCCCTCAATACAAGAAACCTATGGGGACAGGCTGAGGGAGTTGGGGCTGTTTAGCCTGAGGAACAGGAGGGTCTGAGGACACCTTATAGTGGTCTTCCAGTACCTGAAATGGACCTACAAGGAAACTGTGGAGGGACTTCTTAGAAGGGTTTGAAGTGACAGAATGAGGGACAATGGCTTTGAGCTGGGAGAGGGGAGATTGAGACTGGAGATGAGGAAGAAATTCTTGACAGTGAGGGTGGGGAGACACTGACACACGTTGCCTAGGGAGGTTGTGGATGCCCTCTCCTTGGAGGTGTATGAGGCCTTGAAGAACCTGTGCTGGTGGGAGGCATCCCTGCCCATGGTAGGGGTTGGCACTGGATGAGCTTCAAGGTCCCTTGCAACTCAAGCCATTCTGTGATCCTAGGCTTCTGGGAGATGCAGATTCCCTTACATGTCAGTGTGTTGTGGCTGAGGGAGAGCTGACCCTGTGAGCTCTCCATCCCATTGCTCCCACAGCAGGACTCTGCCTGGGTTTGGTTCTTACTGGCAATGGTTTTGCACTGCTAGAGTGGATTAAGGCAGCAGGATCTGGAGGTGGTGAGGTGCAGCTGGCTTCCCAGAACACACTTCTCAAGGACTATCTGGCAGGCTCTGCCTAGGAAGTCTGGACCAAGAGGTGGAGGCCCTGTGATGCCTGTTTGTTGGGCTTTTGTCATGACTAACCAGGATGAGTGTGGATTCTTTGGGGAGGATTTAAAATGCATTCTGTGGGTGTGCTCTACCCCAGCTCCATCCCCAACATCTTTTCAGGGTGCATTTTTCTCCTCGTTCATACCCTGGCATTTGGGCTGTGCAGTGACCCCACTCTGCACCCCTGAACAGAAGAGGTCTCATTCAGATAGGAGGCATGCTGGGACACCCCAAAATCCTGTTGGCCATGATGAACCTTGCTCCCTTGGCCAGCAGAGCCCCACCTCTGTGCCTGTGCATTCCTGCCTGTAATCCAGGGTGAGACTAACCAGCAGATGTCTGACCTCCTCACCCTCCCTGGCAAGGCTAAATATCCTTTCCTGTAAAGTTCTGTGGGGGGTTGTTTTCCTTTTTTCCCCAGTCTCCAACTGCTGGTCGTTATCATTCTGAGGCATAAATGGCCTCTTTCACACTCTGCAAGGTGAGTGCTGCCCTGAATGAAGCCTAACCAGCGGGAAAGGGTCTGCAGGATGACACTGTGAGTGCTTCAGAGAGTGTCTAGTGACTCAGCTGGGGAGAGGAAAGCACATATGAACCCACCTGGCTTTGTAGGCAAGGGGATATTTCCATCTGCTTGGGTCAAGAATCCCAGATTTTACCACAGAATTGTCTTGGTTGGAAAAGACTTGGAGATCATCCACTTCAACCTTTCTCTAACTCTTCCGAGGCTGGTGTTAAACCATGACCCTCAGCACCACAGCTCTGCCCCTTTAAACACCTCCAGGGATGGGGATTCAGCAGTCTCTCTGGCCAGCCTGTGCCAGGCTTTGAGAACCCTTTCAGTGAAGAAGTTTCTTCTAATATACAACCTAAACCTCCCCTGGTGGAACTGGAGGCCATTCCCTCTTGTGCTATCACTTTTTCCTTGGGAGAAAAGGACACAGGAAGAAAAGACCCAGGAGAAGACTTTCCCTTAGGGTAAGGATGCTATCAGAAGGACAGCTGGGAAGGAGATCTCCAGACTTGAGCAGTGGGGCAGCATAGATCATTGTTTGACTCAGTTCAAAGGAGCAGTTGTTTTTTCAGGGGTGAGTGCAGCTGCCTCCAAAAAAAAACCTGCCAAAGAGCATCCACAGTACCTGGGGAGGGGAAAACCAATACCTGCCTGATGTGGAACAGATGGGTACTGCCCTGACACTCTGCTTTGCATTTATCACCCAGCACATCTATGCACTGAGGGCAATCTGAATGCAAATGTTGCTTCTGTTTGCGTGAAGGGCTGAAAATAGCTGAATGCAGGTTCTGGTTAAGGGCATGTAGATATCAAAAAGCCTCTAGCCTCATCCTGTTACCATTAATGGTCTGTGCTTGTGCCCTGAGTGCCCTCGAATATCACCGACTAAGCAGGGTTGAGCAGGATCTTTAGGAGGAAAGGAGAGCTCTGAAGAACCCTCCTGTGTGGGCAGCTCTGAGCTGCTGTTGTGCTGATTCCCAGCAAAACAGAAAATGTACAACCTGAGACTGGAATTCAGCAGTCTGAGAGGAGGATTTTTAAAAAATCATTATTATTACTATCATTATTTTTGAAGGAGGGAAAGGATTTTTCTCTATTCCCTTCAAGATTTGGCAGCCAGCTCCTGCATCCCCTGGAAGGCCAGGCTGATAGGTTGCCACAGCAAAGCTGCATGTTCCTGCTGAGGAAGTCACCTGATGGCTGAAATACAAACCCCTCTTCCTCCTGTGGAGAATCACAGAATCCTTTTGGTTGCTAAAGACTTCTAAGATCATCAAGTCCAACCACTCTCTAGCTCTGCCACACCTGCTGCACACAATGTGATATAAGGGTGAGAGCAATGATGCCCAAATCATTTTCCAACAGGAACTGGGAATAGAAGCCCTGCTTCACAAACTCTGTCTCATTGAAATGACAACTCAAGCACTCAGCAATCAGGAAGAGGTTCAACTCAGTCCAGCCTCACAGCTCTGTAGCTGGACAACCTGCAGATCCCAAAAGGTAAGCAGTGTCCATGCCCCCAGCCTGGGCAGCTGTGTGCTGTGAAATGCAGGGATTGCCTTACCCCAGCATGCTGGGGTTGGAAGGGACCTCTGGAGATCATCCAGCCCAGCCCCTCAGCTAAAGCAGGGTACCCACAGCAGCATGCCCATGAGCACAAGGGCCAGATGGGTTTGGAATCTCTCCAGAGAAGGAGACTCCAAACCTCTCTGTGCAGCCTGCTCCAGGGCTCCAGCACCCTCAGGCCAAAAGGTTTTCCCTTGAGCTCAAGTGAAACCTCCTGGGTCCTGGCCTGGATCTGCTGTTGCTGACCACCATAAGAAGAGCCCAGCCTTACCACCCTAATCCTCATGGCCTTCACCCTTTAGCTCTTGCTGGTCATTGATCAGATCTCCTCTGGGGCTGCTCTTCTCCAGACTAGATAGCCCTGGGTCTCTCAGCCTTTCCCTCTCACAGAGATGCTCCAGGCCCCTCACCATCTTCTCTGCCTGCTGTTGCACTCTTTCCCACAGTTTGCTGTCTCTCTTGTACTGAGGAGCCCAGAACTGGACCCAGTACTCCCGATGCGGCCTCACCAGTGCAGCACAGAGCAGGAGAAGAACCTCCCTTGACCTTATGGTTGCAAAAGCCTCAGTTTCTGAGCCTGTGTCTTCCCCAAAGCCATTTTGCAGAAGAACCAGGACACCCCTAACGCTTTGGAGTGAGCATCGTGGTCATTAGAAGGTTTCCCAACGCCCCTCCACCTTCCCCTTCCTTTTGGTGGAGGGGGCTGGAGGGACTCTTGTGTGCAGCCCCTTGCAGTGGGCTCTAACTGCCGGTGCCACCGATGATGTCATTTGTTTAGCAGGAGGCTGAGGGTTGCAAATGCCAAACGCAATTAGGATCTCTGTTCTCAACTGTGCTTCCCAAACACTGCTGATGAGAAATGGCTCCTACCTTTTGAACTTTCAGACTCGGGTGGCAGCCTTCCCCCCCAAAAAGGGCTGTTGGCAAAGGTTTCCTCCCAGGGTGAGAAGAGATCTCCTCCCAGGGTTCGTCTCTCTGCCGTTGGGAAGCTCCTAAGCTTTCAGCCAGGAGGTGGTGATGTCACCGAACACAGCTCCTCTCCCGGGTGACAAAACCCTATCGTTAACCCCTGGAGACTGCAGAGCCTGCTTCAGGTCCTTCGAGTCTGGGAGAAATGGGGCTGAGCCTGGCCAGATGCTGCCAGCTGGTTCGGAGCCAGCATACTGGGATCCTACTCCACCCATGACACTTAGGGAGAAACAAAGGGTGTAAAGGGTGTGTTAGGGACAGGAAGAGGCGTGATGCTTGTGACTGTACTCCAGCTATTCTCCACTGTCAGAAGCCCCCTGAGGCAGGAGGTGGGAGGAGGCGAGGGGAGGAAGGCCAGTAGCAGATGGCATTAATTTAGCACAGCCCAAGGCGGCTGCACGATGTGCTGAGGCTTGGTCCTTCAGAACCAGCCCCCAAGCCTGCACCCCTGTGCTTGCAGGCTGCTCTGTTGCCCGTGGTATGAGGAGAGGCAACCTGGTGCCACGGCTGGTCCTGAGTGAGCCAGTGGAGCTCCAGCTGCAGGCAGCTGTAGTTAGCATGCAGTGAAGCTCTGGGGGCCCATCCCAGCACTGCTGACGTCAATGGAAACCTTTCTGTCAACTTCAATAGACTCTGGATCAGGCCCCTGGTTCGTAATTGCAAGCATGCATGGTTTGATTCCTTCCTTCTTCTGACCAGAGATGGTGAAGAAGTGTGTGAGACATCTGCTCTTCAACAGCCCTGCCTGCCCCAGCACCTTTCTTACCATGGGACTGTGTTCCACGTTTGCAGCCTTCTAGACTCGTGGAATCTGCTTTATTGTGGTTTAGTTTCAGCACACTCAGCATGAAGAGCACCATTCTTCATGGCAGCTGGCACTGCTGAGCACTGTGGTGTCCACTCCTCCCCACTCCTCCTTCCTTCCTCAGCAAGGGTCTTCTTCTCCACCTTGTCTTGAATTATTAGCTGTAAACTCAGGGCCAGGCAAGCCCAAAGAGTGCATTTTCTTTATTCTCTACCCTCGAGCCATCAGAGCCAACACACGTGAAACTTACAGAAGAAAAAAAAACCTCAACAGGTCAACCAGCAGAAAGCCCAGCCCATGCCCTGGCAGCTTTGCACTGATGTGAAAATCATGGAATGCCAGGTCGGGAGGAACCTGAAGGAGGATCTGGTCCAACCTTTCTAGGCAACAGTAGAGTTGAAACGAGCTGCCCCAGCACTCTATCAGGCTGAGTCTTAAAACTGTCCAGTGGTGAGGGATCCACCACTTCCCTTGGGAGACGATTCCAGTGTCTGACTGTGCTCATGGGGAAACATTTCCTTCTGGAGAAGTTTAACTCTCTTGATGCCTCTGATCCTTCAGCTCCAGCTGTGCCCTCTTCAGATGCCTTCACCCTCCAGAGTCATCTCTCTCTTCCAGGGATTTTTGTGCAGGTTATTTGAGGATACAGATACTTGAGTGAAGATATGGTGATGAGCACCTGTGTTTGGCTGCACTCTGTCTTTTGCTGCTGGTTTCAATGCTCTGCACATTCCCAGGTGATTGTTTTTTCTCTGCTGCCTCTCATCCACTGAGCTGCTGAATGCAAACCAGCCCTGGGATGTTATTAATTTGCTTCCAGCTGACACATGCCTGTGGAGCAGGAGGGAGCACAAAATCTGGTCTGTGTCCTTTGAACACAAGCTGCATGCAGCCACCAATTCGACCCTGCAGTTTGTGCTTGTTCCCATCAGAGGTGGAGCAGTAAAAGAGTTGCTGGTTTTTATTTGCAAAAAGTGGAGGAAAACAAAACAAAACTTTCTCAGATTCTCAGCAAGTTGAAAGAAAGGAGCTGGATTTGTCCCCAAACCCACAGAACCAACGAGAGAAGCAGCAGCTGTTGCCTTCCTGCTGCTCAGTTCACTGGCTCACTTCTGCCAGCTCCCTAATCCACAGAGCTTCCCAAAATTTTGTCCTTATTTTGTGTCACTTTGCCACCACGTTCATAGAAATCTGATTGCTCACTGCAGGCTTTGAGGCTAAAGCTTCCTTTCTTCTCTTCCTTCCCATGCTAAGAAATCAAAGATAAATCAGCCTGAGGAGAGATCCCAAATGATTTCCTGCTTTTTAAAGCTTTTTTTTCAGTATTATTTTGGTGCTAGCACTTTAGTTTGCACAATTGTGCAACTGAATCTACTTATTTGAATCAGCCCTGAATCCTTTGCTGCTGGCTCAATGGGAGAACATTGTCAGGACTGATTCCTAGCCAAGGGTGAAACCAAAATCTCCCAGGTCATGTCATAAGGGGAATATTGGTAATGAACTTTGTCTTTAGGGCTTGTAAATCGGCACAGAACTAGAGAGTAGAGAGAGGCTTCTCATGGTCACTGCTACTGTGCCTATGTCCAGTTCACAGACATCTGTTGGAAGAGTAATGGATCAATTGTAACACTCTTTTTCTCCCTTTCCTTTCTATTTCAGGGGCAGAAGCCAGGGTGTGAAGGCTGCAGGTAGGTAATTTGGTATCCATTGTACAGGGCAGGCTGCAGCTGACAGCACTGGCTGGGAGCAGAGCATTTGGCTCAGCATGGGGGCACAAGCCCGTTGATTTCCAGAGGTGCACCGAGTGCTGAGCACAGCCTGGGACCTCTGGGGCATTGCTGGGGTCTCTGTACTTCGTGGTCTTGCTTTTTATGGCTGGTGCCTACCAGCATCTTGCCCCTGTGGATGCTGAGAGAATCGAGGGACCCTACACCCTCAGCCAACTGGGTCAGGTCTGGGTTTACCAATCAAACCCTGGACAGGCTCCACGCTCTGATCCTCCTGACAGAACTGGCAGGAGAGGCGCCAGAGCGAGTGGTCTCAGCAGGGCAGCTCTGTCCCTCCCTGGATGTCAGCAGGAACCGGCGGGGCTGTGTGCTCAGTGAACTCCTTTCCTTTGCAGGAGGCTAGCCCGAGGTGCCGCGGTGGGGCCGCCCTTTGTTCCAAGCTGGTGTAGGACCCACGTCCTGGAGGCAGAGAGGAAGGAAACCCTAAGGAAGGAAGATTAACAACACTATGAGTCATGACCTAAGCCTCTGCCTGCCTCTGGGCAGCACGTGTGGCATGCTCACCCGCAGTGGGGTTTAGGGCAATGCAACCACAGATGCTCCTGCTTCAAGTAGTGTGGAGAAATTACTCTTAGGTTTTCAACTTAACGTTCTGGGATTTAGTGTCCAGGCTGTTCCTAAGGGTGGACACCTGGGGGAACATATCTTGCCCTGCTGTATTCACGAACTGCCAGTGATGAGGCAAGGTACTGGAGGCTGTACTACTGCTACTGCATCAGCCTGCTTTGATGCCCCATCAGGGTGGGTGGCTCTGGCCACCCCCTGAGATTCCAGAAGCAAACCCAGAGGAGACCTGGGGTAAGTCAGAAGGACACAATCAGTCTGAGCTTTTGTCACTCTGAGTATCCAAAGTCTTTCCATCACTGACATACTTGTTTTAAAGAGCTAGGGAAGAGTCAGGAATACTCCTGACTAGAAGCACACTGTGAGCAGCTCTCAGAGGAGGAAAATGCCCTTTCCCCTTCTCCCTTGCTGATGCTCCATCCTTGACCCTTGTCACAGTCTCTTCCAGACAGCCACTCTCTGAGGCTTAACGACCTTCACGTCTTTGCTGCTGGAAGAGGAGGCTTGGCTGTTTCATTAAGATGAGCTTACCAGAGATGTTCGTTAAGCAAAGGCTCAGCGTGCAGCTCAGCTGGATGTGTTAATGAGCTGAGGTCTAGGAACACAGTAAAAATGATAAACCTGGCATTTTCTGGTGCTGGAAATGCAGGAGGTGTTGACAAGAACTCGAAGATTATCAGTAAAGGGATGCCAAAGGGGAGCAGTGACGCTGTGAGGTTTGACACTGCCCTGCCCTTTGCTCTGCCCATGTAAATTCTGACACATTCGGTCTTCAAAGAAATCACAGAAGACACAAAGTTGTCAAACTTCGAGATTAGATCAGTACCAGGGTGAAAACAATGCAAATTTCTGCCCACAAAGGCAGCAAGACACCGAACAAAGGTAAAAACTCTGTGCTAACGTTTGGCTCTCCAGCCTCCAACCCCAGAGAAGTTTGATAACTCCATACAGAGATGCTCTTGTTTGTTGTTTCCCTCCAATCTTTCAGGGTCATTTGAAAGTTAAAACAGCTCTTCCTCCTCCAGACAGCCCTGTGCAGTGAAAGCAGCTCGTTATAAAACAGGGTTAAGGGTGTTCAGATAAAAATATGTAGGATAAAGAAAGAACTATTTGTGATGCATCACTCCCCTGACAGGCTGCAAAGTTATTTCACCCTTCAACACAAGTGCTAGAACATAATGGAATCCCTACTGAGTGTTTTCATGCCTACCAGAACATAGAATAAAGGCCTAACAGAATGCCCAGTGTGCCCCTGACTATGAGCTTGGATGAGTAAGGAGGCCAAGAGAAAATGGGGGCACTGTGGGAAATATTTGTGGTGAGGGAAGGAAACAATCACAGAAAGTGATAAAAATGGATGGCTCTGGTGCAGCCACACATCAGCCAGGGCAGCTCTTTGTGCCCTTGGCAGCAGAGGACATCCTGCAAGCATAGCAGCAGTATGGACTTGTGGCCTTGTTTTCCTCTCTGCTACCAGCAAGAATTTGAAAAGACCTCCAGTGGGAAAGGAGGCTGCTTCTGGTCCTTTGGGGGCAAAAAGGGCCATTCAGCTTACCAGTAAGATTATGTCAGAGAGGCTTGGAATGCAGCAGCTCAATCTCTTCCTTCTTTTTTACACTTATAATTTCAGTGAGAACATGAAATGGGCATGGATGTAGCATTGCAGCCTGCAAAAGTGGGGCACTAAATGGAGCATTGAGATAGAGCTGAATTCTGCTGGCATTAAAATCAGCCTCTATTCAGAAGGCAGGCAGCAAGGCTTTTGCCTGCAGAGCCCCCCTGTATAACTTAACCTTTAATACACAATCACCTCATCTGAATTTTACTGCATTCTGTGAGCTTGATGAGCTCAGGTACCCATGAATGGGAGCTGGCTGGAAGTGATAATTTGCTCCAAAGAAGCTATTAACTCCTGCTGATTTCCCCACCCCTGGGTTCCAGCTCAGACTGAAAGCACTTTTGAAGCCTTGCATTTTATTTGATGTTTAAATGCAAAGAACCTAGGAAGAATTGTCCTGAATTATTGTAATTTACAACAAGGAAGTGAACTTTTATAGAGGTCCCAAATTCTGTACTCTAGAAGCTGGGATGGTTTAACTTTGTTCTCCCAGCCCATTGATGGAGCTTCCTGAGCACCCAACAGGCAGTGATGGTTGCAGTGTTGTAAAGCTAGTGGAAACAACAGGATTATCTCTGACTAAAGTTTTTCCACATCAGGAATTTGAACAACCTGGAATCATTCTGCCTCTGCATGTTTGTTTTTTCCTTCTAGAAGACAGGGCTAAATAATATATTTAGGGCCTCTGCCCGGCATTATGGTGAAAAAGGGAAGCAGTCAGAGCTCTGCAAGCCAAAAAGGGTATTTCTTCAGGTTAGAAAAAGGTATTTGTCAGTCAGGTGAAGGGTAGGACTGGGGGAAAGTCAGCCTACTCAGCATTTCTGTTGTGCATGAGCTGTGGAGCCACCAACAGCAGCACCAATATGCTGTTGGTCGAGAGAAACCCCTGAGTGCTCATCCTGAGCTTCTCACAGGCTCACTTCCCTGTCATGCACCTTCCTTTCCTGCAGGAGGGAAAGTCCAGTCTCTTACCACCTCTGGGCTGGAGCAGCTCCTGATGTGTGTGACAGTGCAGGCCATGGATGGCTCTGAGGAATACCACAGGTTCACAGGATGGCAGGGGCTGGAAGGGACCCAAAGAGCTCATCCAGTCCAAGCCCTCTGCCAGAGCAGGAGCAGACAATGCAGCTCAGGGCACACAGAAACACATCCAGACAGGCCTGGAAAGGCTCCAGAGAAGGAGACTCCACAGCCTCTCTGGGCAGCCTGTGCCAGGGCTCTGGGACCCTTCCAGGCAAGAAGTTGCCCCTTGTGTTGAGCTGCAACCTCCTGTGCTGCAGCTTCCATCCATTGCTGCTTGTCCTATCCCAGGCAGCAGTGAGCAGAGCCTGTCCCTCTCCTTACCCTCAGCCCTCAGAGATTTATAAACATTTATTAAATGCCCTCTCAATCTTCTCTCTTCTAGACTGGAAAATCCCAGGTCCCTCAGCCTCTCCTCGCCAGGCAGTGCTCAGTCCCCTCAGCATCCTCATAGCCCTCCCTTGGACCTTCTCCAGCAGACTCCTGTCCGTCTTAAACTGGGAAGCCCAAAACCGAATGCAGTCCTCAAAGGTATGTGTGGCAATCGAGGTGTTGGCACCCACAGTGCCCTGGTTGCACCCAGAGTCATCTTCCAGCTCTCATGGAGATGAGCAGCTGGTGGCAGTTGCTGAGCTCTCCAAACTGGCTGTGAATCAAGGCCTCTCTGGAGCTCTTGCTTTGGAAGGTTTCCTGCCTGAGGTGCTCCCAATATCTGCTCAGCATTGTTGTTCTTCTGCTAGGAATATTTTTTCCTGTGTATGAAAATAATTGCAGTAATGATCCAAGGATACAAACAGAAGTATGAGATGTGCAGGCAATGTATTTTTTTTTTCCCTCTTTAACACCATGCCTTCATTAATATCACTGTTCCTAGAAGTAATTGTAAGGAAAACAAACTCCAGTTTTGGCTGGATTTGCTTTTGGTCTGGTTCCATAAACACCAACAGCGTTAGAAAATCCTGAAAATCTTTGTTTTTTCATTAATTAAATTAACTAAGAGAGCAGCACACAATGTGTTTCCTTAAACTGGCATGATCCTCTGTCAGTCCTCACCTCACATCAGCACCGTTGCAGCCAGCAGTGGCAGCTGCTTCGCGGCTCTCCAGGTCCTCCTTCTTTCTGAAATGGTCACTTCTCTGGTGAACGGCTGAAGGCAGTGAGGGTTTGAAGGCTTAATCCAACCATTCCTTTTGCATTTTGCCGTTTTGGTGGGGGGAAAGCTGTTAATTAGGAGAACCACGGTAAAGGAAACTGCCTTCTGGCTCTGCCTACCAACTGGTTTATTCTTCTTGTAAACTGTTGGTCCCACTGAACGACCGGGCCGTGCCGTATTTACCAGCTACCAGCAAGCATTCCCTGCCCTCGTAGCGTTCTGCCTGTGAAAGGCTTATTATGATCTCACCTCATGATACAGAATCTCTCTATTCAAGTTTATACATGACGTGGGAAGTCTCCGAGGTGTACTCTGGGGTGTAAAATCAGTGTAATTCCCCTGGAATGAAAGCGCTGTGCCAATTTATGCCAAGGGAAGCTGTGGCCCACGATGTCTCCCAGACGTTTGCTTTTGTCTAGCAAACGAGCAGACAAACACTCTTCATTTCAATGGAAAGCGAAGCCCATGTCTCTCCTGGCTCAGGTAGAGCAGGAGATCAAAGATGGCACAACTTGTTGCAGGGCAGCAGACAATTAAGGTGATAGTATCAGGGAAATGAAAATCTGCTCCGTGCCTCGGTGTTTCCCCTCGTGGAGTGGAAGCCGACCGGGGTTAGCATTTTCTGTCTTTAGGCAAAAAGGTAACTCTGATTTGCATGTTTGTCAGTTTGTGCTCCGGAGCAGGAGATTTACTTGAAAACAAGCTCAGCCAGCTAAATGAAAGGCCAATGGTCTTGTTCTCCTGAGAGAGCAAAGCACTTAAGCCCGTGATTAAAATGAAGTTAATTGAATTTAAGCCTGTGCTTAAAGTGAAGCATAGCCCTAAATACCTGGCTGTACAGACAGGAGGTTACTCTGGTGCTTAAATGCAAGCACCAACCGGTAGTTTCCTAAAGCACAGCCTTTAGCTTTCAGCAGCTCCAACTACCTTACCAATAAATCAGACTTCCTCAACCATTTATTTGTTCAATAAAGACCAAGGTGCTGCTTATATAATAAATTGGCAGAGTAGGTCTGAAGCAAGAACACAAATATCAAGCTCTGGGTGTGACATGTATAAGAAAGGCAGGAAGAAGGTAATTTCAGGTTGAATTGTGTGGCATTCTCAGAAACACATCCTTGGGCATCTAGAAGGCAACAGTGCCTGGCTCTGTGAATCCCCAGATGTCAGCATTTAGGGGCAGGGGAAAGTGCAGGGCAGCTGCAGCCACTCTCTCTTCTTACACCTGAGGTCCTCTCTATCAGGCTAGGCTTTGGAATGCAATCTCGAGGGCTGAATTAAACATCTCAGCTCCGAAATTGCCACTGGTACCAGATAGGTATCACCCACAGCAGCTTGCCCAGGAGCACAATGCCCAGGTGCACTTGGAACCTTTCCAGAGAAAGAGACTCCACAACCTCTCTGGACAGCCTGCTCCAGGGCTCCAGCAGCCTCACCTTAAAGAAGCTTTTCTTTATGTGTAGGTGGAACTTCCTCCATCCTAGTTGATGCCCGTTGCCCCTTGTCCTGTTGCTGGGCACCACTGGGAAGAGTCTGGCCTCATCCTTTTGACACCCACCCTTCAGGTATTTCTAAGCACCAAACATCCTAAAGCTTCACTAAGTTGAAGCCTGTTTAACTGGCCTGTAATGTGGAGTTCTTAGTAACAGTTTCGTAATGCAGATAAGAATAATTAATGCATTTTTGAGTTCCACACTGTAAACTCCTTACTGACTTTTCTTCTGAACACATTGAGAAAGCCAGAGTGGTGCACCAAAGAAAACTGACTTCAGTTTTTGACCAGAAGAGTTTTGTTCCTGTTAACATTTGCATTTATAGGCGAAGTCTGTAAACATGTAACGATATTTACACAGTGGTGGAGAGGCAGAACCAGGGTATCACACAATCTGGGGGAAAATGTGGTGTTTTAGACAATAAAATCTGACTGCATTGAGGTATGAGCTTCAGGATGAAAAGCAGCTCTCCTCACAGCCTGTGATGAACATGGGTATGACCCTGCCAGGTGGGATCAAAGGTCTGCCTAGCTCAGTGTCCTGTCCAGCAGCCAGCGGCAGAGGAAGGATGTAAGTAAAGGGCACAGAATTTTCACCCTGCAAGGGAATTCCAGAGGCAGAGGTTGATGCCTTTCCATTTAGTGCCCTTTAATGTGTTTTTCTCTTGTGAATTTGCTCCTTCACCAGTTTTGGGTTTTGAACTCATGTAAGCTTTTAGTGCCTTGGTGTAGGAGATTTAAAGCCCTCTGTGTGAAGACTCCTCTTCTCAAAAGCCTGCAGCTCAGCTTCCTTTTGCCTCCTTCAGAATTGGAAGACAAAGTTGTCCTTCACCTTCCCTGTTCCTCTTGGGCTTTTTGCAGATGTCTTTCAGCTGTTTCTTTTCCAGATGGAAGAGACTATTTAGATATTCCCTGCATGGGATCCATCTGATGCTTCAGATCACCCTTTTTGGCCTTGTTTGTACCTCTGCCAGCTGCAGCATTTCTTTTTCAGACAGGGAACCAGCCCTCTGCATGGACCCCAAGGTGCAGAAGCACCAGGAACTCCCAGCATCAGAGCCATCTGCTTTGCTTTGTTTTTCATCTTTTTTGTAGCATTTCCTGGCATTCAGTGCACTTCTTGGTGATCAAAAATGCATTCAACACCTGCATCAAACTGTTATAAAATATTGTTCCTGCGTAATACTGCCTAATCTAGTTTGAAAAAGTCCCTGCTCTCTGCAGGGGGGTTTTGGACTAGGTGACCTTTAAAGGTCCTTTCCAACTGGAAGCATTCCATGATTCTGTTAGCCTTCTCTCCCACATGAGCAGATTTACATTCATATTATACAGCTCTCATCTGCCCCTCGTTTCCCCCTCAGTATGGCAAACTCCTTCCTTGGTTCTTCACACTGAGTCCCCATCATCACTTTTCTAGGCAATTTAGTTATCCACAGATCATTTTCTTGCCTCTTCCAGCTCACTCTGCAATAGCTTGAGCATCATCAACAGGCACATACTTCCCTCTGCTGTGAAAGTAACCAGGCACTGCTACCCTGTGCTGCCTTTCTTCTGAGCAGTTCACCTTCTTAGGAGACCATCACTCCCTTTCCCCTGGGAAAGCATCTTCCCTCGGACAGGTGAGAGGCATTGCCTACAGTCTTTTAGAAACCCAGGTAGAATGAATCAGGAAGAATGTTATCTTCCTCACTGCCTGGATCCTTCAAAGAAATTCAGTAGTGATCTGCAAAGTCTGACTCCTTTGAGAGTGTCCTCAGTGCATCCCTTACAGGGGGTGTCCAAACCTTCCTGCCTGCTCTTGGCTGAAATCTTCTCAGATAATTTGAGCTCTGGTGAGGCAGCTCAGGCTTGCAGTGTGAAGGAGACTCAGCCTCCCTCACAAACCAGGGCTTGAGCTGATGGTTTTGACACAACTCCAGGCATCTTCATGAAAACCAATAGGTAACAATCAGACACGATTGCAGGAATCTCACTACTTCAGTGAGAAGTGCATCTAATAGCATCCACTTTAGGGTTTCTTGTTTTATCCAGGGCCAGACTGCTCCTATGAACTGGACTGCAAAACCTCTAAGCTCTGTGGTCAAGAAGACTACTCAGCCTTTATTGTGTTTAGCTCAGTACTCAGAGAGACCAATCCTTTGCAGACTTACTCTCTTGTTTCTAAATGTTAGTCTCTGTTTCTGTAGCTCTGTATATAGATGGACTGGTCAAATACAGATGGAGAAGGCCTGGTGTGAAGATCATTTATATATGATCATTGTATTTTTAACCTGAAAAGTACCATTATCCCCAGGAAACTGGCCCAGTTGGAGGGGGGGGTGGGGTGCATGAATGCACAGAATCTGCACCATCAGAATGCCTTACGTGTCTCTATGTGTACCTATATATATTTCTGTATGTGTAGATGTATCTCTATACATTTCTGTGCCTATTTATCTCCACTGATGCATACCATACAGGTACATACACATTGCTATCCATTAAATACATTCAGAGTGTGACTAATCTTAGGAGACTTAATGCAGAGAGCCTGTCTGCTGTGACTGCAGTTGTTCCCCGGTTTGCCAGCCAGATCAATTACTGCCCAAAATGGATCAGCCAGCTCTGACAAAGGCAAGGTTCACTCCGCCAAAGCACTTTCTCATCTCTGGCTTGTAGGAAAGAGACAGCACAAAAGATGGCTGCAGTGCACCGGGCCCACGAGCATTATTACAGGCTGAAGGAAGGAAGCAAAAATAGACTTGACACACAAGTATTGCAGAAAGTTTCTAAAGTGGGAATTTGAATTCTCGGCAGGCAGCGCTTGGGTGTGCTGCGGCTGTTACCCGATCCGCTCCCTGCGCCCCGCAGCGCTGGGGACCCTCCGCAGGGCTCCTCCCCGGCTGCCCTCCCGGCGTGAGAGACGGCGAGGGAGGAAGAGCAGTCCCGTGGAAGCGAGCTAGTGAGGAAGGCGAGGGCAGAAAATGGAGCTGCAGTAGTGCGGCGGCAGGTAAAGCTGTGTTCGGTCGCTGTCTGGCGGGGTTCGGTGTTTACGGGAGCCTGCCTGCTGCCCAGCTCCTCCGCTTTGAAGTGGCAGCGAGAAGGAGCTCGGTGGAGATGGCGTCACTTCAGAAAAGTTTCCAGATTTTACTGAGCTGCTTGTTTGTTTTCTTTTTCCTTTTCAGGGTGGTGGTGGGGTTGTAACTATTTGTCATGCAAGTGGGTGAGATCTAAATATACCACTGTGAAAAAAATCACCCCCGAGATAGTGCCACCGATAGCAGAGCCTATTGTTAACTTTTGGGACTCCAATTAAATCCTGCGGCGTTAAATATTTATTTAATTACTGGGCAGAGAGCAGGAATTCTCTCTGGCTACATTAATGGAGTCGGAATAATGTAGTTAGGGACAGTTTTTTTCCCCTCAACCTCCCCGCTGCTCCCAAATCTACATAGCTATAGGCAAGCATGGCCTGAGAATATGAACATGAAAGGACAAAACATTGCAGCTTTGTTTTAGGAGTTACATTTCAGTTGGTAAGCAAACTCTACTGCATTTATATTTGGGTTTGGTTTTTGTTTTTTTGTATCTTCAGCTCAATCCAAACATAACATTCCAAAAGGATAAAATCTGTTACAAAATAAACCCGACTTTGTGACAGCTGAACTTCAGTGCCGGGTCTAAAAATGCTCTGAAAGCACCTCGAGAATCCTGAATGTCATTCCCAAGATGTGGTGAATTGTAATTAGGCTTGTGAACTATTTTGGTGACAGAGCCTTACATGGGGCCCATGGAGGCAGCTGGAGTGTTTAGGAACTTTGCCTTTTTTTTCCCCTTTACTGTGTGACATAGGGAAGTGTTCAGACAGTAACGATAATTCTTGTTTATTTCAGATTGCACAAATGTAACCCAAACTGAAAGTCTGCTGTTTGCCTTTTCTCCTTCCTGTGCTTCCTTTCAAAACCTGTGTCACAGGCCAGGGCTTAAAGAGGGGGGAGAAAATTCATCAACGATAAAATGGTGATTTAAAAATAACGTTTTTATTATGAGGGGAAAAAAATAATAATCCTATTTTGTGAATGTATCATTTTACTGGCTTCTCCCCAGAGATTTTAATTTTGGATTTTGAAAACGCTCCTGTTCCCTGTTCTAACAAAAAGCAAAGAAAGGGAAATAGACTTTCTGTGGCAAGGTTGTGAGGAGCAGCAAACGGCTTGCCCCGTGCTGGCCAGAAGCTGCACTAACTACGCTGTGCCCCAAAGCACATGCATTTGAAAGCAGACAGCAGTGTGCTGCTTTATGCAGACCTCGATAACGCAGAGGAAATTATTAAACCCGACTATTTGATCATGAGGGTGGAAAAAAAAGTTGTGTCCCTAAGTACGCCGTGAAATTTAAATACAAGTTGTAAAGGCCAAGCATCCTGTACCCTGCTGGCTCTGTCAGGTACATAGCCAGGAGGGAGAAGGTCAGGTCCTGTCGGTTCCTACCTGAGAAAGCTGAAGTCCTCTGTACTGCCACCACTAATTGCTTGGTGTTGGGAAATCCTGAGGCGATCAAGCTGCTGTTAGAAAGTTAGCTTGTGAGTAATTAAGTAGGTCTAGCTATTACAGCCTAGTCTGTTACCCACAGGCTGCACTCATCTGCTGTGCCTTCTCTCAAGACACAGATAAACCTAGGGTCCTTTGCACTGGTCTAAGACAAAGGTACTGCATGGAGAGAGACTGTAGCTGTAGGTATTGTTCAGACATACCGAGTGGGATCAATTGTCTTTATTGTAATAGATTATTTTGATTTCAAACTCTTCCTTTTCCCTTATTTTTCTTTATTCCCAGAGGAGGTGACTGAGACTGCTCCATCTAAACTTTGAAATACTGCCTTTACTCACAGGCAAAGCCTTTCCCTTTTTCTTTATTATTTTTTTTGCCTTTTAAATTTCAGTTTCAGAGTGTTTATTATATTCCAGCTTCTCCATAGAGTGGGTGTAACCAGGAGAAGAATTTGGCCCATGAGGTGAGCTAAATTTTCAGTGCTTCTACTATTTAGAGCTCCCTTGTGCTAAAAATAGTTTTCCTGTGGTTTTGGCCCTGGAGCCACAAATACAAGTTTTCAGTGAGCAGTTATTGTGGATGTTGGTCCCAACTGTTGCTACAAGAAATGGAATTCCAGCTCATGACTGTCAGCAGATGATTGTGGGGAGTGTGAGGCTGCACGCTGGGTTTCCTTGCTGTCCCAAAGCAGGAGGATGTCCCACCCATAGGCCAGGTGCTTCCAAAAGGGACCCTGCTCAGAAGGCAGCTCTTGGGCTGGGAGTGGAGAAGAGCTCTAGAAAATTTGAGTCTATGCAGGTGGATACACCCAGGAGATCTGCCTTTGGCTAATGGTGTGGGATGTAAAATATGTGGTAGGAAAGGAGCAAATCTCTAAGGAAATAAGAATTTTGTGCATTTTCAGCAGTTTCCATGCAAAAGCTCATGGCACTCATGGTTGCAGTAGGGGCAAGGAAGTTAACTCTGGTGTTAGATTGATTCTCCTTCTCTAGTACATTTTCTATCCCACTTCTGTGGTCCACAGGTCTGGTTGTTGCAGTCAGTTTCCAGAAGGCAGGGGCTATCTTTCTTCTGAGCTTAGTAGTGGGTGTTGGACCCCAGAAAGTGCTCTTACAAAGTGAGGTCATATTCTGGGCATAGTTGAAAATCACTGATTTAGAAGAATAAGAGCACTGCATGTTTCTGTGCTGCTGGTGCAGTGGTGAAGGCAGGCTGGGGGAGAGTCTAGAAAAGCAGCAGCACTTAAGGAATACTCAAAGGAATTGTGCCATTTAAAATTCCTCCCTTTATCATTTCCTCTGTGAGAGCAGCCCATGACTTTGTGTTAATCAGCTGGGACATTTTTTCCATTCCTCCAGGAAGGTTTCCACTCCTGGTTCCAAGTAGCAGATCCAATTTAGCAGTACTCTGCCCTGGCCAGGCTGTCCACAGGTGTCATTGGAAGAGGGCTCACACTCTGATGTGGACTTTGTGACAGTCACAGGCAAAGGCTTCTATCATTCATTGCTTCTTACACTGCCTGCAGTGCCCTTTTTTCCTTCTTAGAATTTTGCCTTTTGTATCTGTTTCTCAGACATTTATTTGTTGAATTGCCTGTTCAGTTTTGCACTCTTGGTTGACTCTCAGATCTATCCAGCTGGAATATTCCATCCCCCCAAAACTTGG
Organism: Semnornis frantzii; assembly: GCA_013399775.1. Classification (NCBI taxonomy): domain Eukaryota; kingdom Metazoa; phylum Chordata; class Aves; order Piciformes; family Ramphastidae; genus Semnornis; species Semnornis frantzii. The sequence goes on from VWYK01068555.1 coordinate 114,141, forward strand.
AACTTTATTCTGGAGAAAGTCCAGTGGAGGCTGCAAAGATGTTGAGGGTCCTGGAGCATCTCTCTGAGGATGAAAGGCTGAGAGATCCGAGGCCTGGAGAAGAGCAGCCTGAGGGGGGATGTGATCAATGCTGATCAATAACTAAAAGGAAGTGGACAGGAGGATGGGGCCAGACTCTTTCCAGTGGTGCTTATGCCAGGATGAGGGGCAGTGAGCACAATCTGGAACCCAGGAGGTACCATTTGAACATGAGGGAAAACTCTTCTGCGACCATGCCAGAGCCTTGGCCCAGGCTGCCCAGAGAAGTCTCCTACACTGGTGAGACTCCAAACTCAGACATTGTGATCCTGAGCAACATGCTGTGGGTGCCCTTGCTTTAGCAGGGGGCTGCCCTGGATGGTCTCCAGACATCCCATCCAACCCCCAGTGTGAGTCTGTAGCACCTGAAGAGACACTGTTGAGCTGAATTTCCAAGACCTTTACACAGCACCTTTGTTTCTGACACCTGCACAGCTGTAGCAGTATTTGGTCACACCTATCATCTCATTTATTCTTTCAGTCTAGGATTAAAAGTTTGCAGCTTTATATTTGCTGGGAATTACACCTTTGGCTTGCCCTTCTCTCCCCTGGTCTACAATTTCACGTTGATGGCTTCTATATGTAGCTTCAGGAAACAAGACTCATTCTTCTTTCCCTCTGTACTGCTGTGTGAGCCAGGTCATACAAGGTACCCAGCACTGTGGCTGTGACAATAACAGGGCACATAATTTAGTCTAGAATTCAAAGCCTGTGAGCCAGGGAGTGTAACTTCACAGAAGCCCACAGCACCAAGGGCCTTGGAGATAAAACACTTTCAATGTATTTCCTCCAGACAATAAAACTGTGCATTTTCTTACCTCTGTGATGTCAGATCTGCGTGCACACAACATTTGTATCACCTTCCTGGTGCGAGGCAGCCGCTCACCTCCACTGCCCTTGCTCTCAGTGTGCTGGCAGCTGTGGGGCTGCTTGTTGAACAGGACCAAATGGCCAGAGCCACTGCTGAACTCTGCTCAGACATAACACTCCTTTTCTGCCTCAAAACCATAGGTAAAGGTATGTATAGTATGTTAGCCCCTCCTTAGCCTTTCCCACCCTGAAACTTCTCAAACAGGGATGGCATGTTCCTCATCACTGCCAAACACAAAATACACATTCCTTTCTCAGCACTTCCCCCTTCCCCCATTTCTTCTCAGCTAACAGCTGTGAGAGTGGAACTTTCTTGAGCTGTCCTGTCCATTTTCCCCAGTTCTGCTTTTGAGTTAGATTTGGGTCAAACATCCAAGCCAGCTTTCACACTGCAGCAATTTTTGAACAGCTCTAAAGTGGCTTTTAAATGCTTAATGTGGGTAGTGATGGTTACTGTTTTAATACATATATATCATCTCTATATAGAGATGTGGTGCTGAGGGACATGGTTTAAGCATCAGACTTGATAGAGTTATATAATGGTTGGACTTGATAATCCCATCCAAAAGGTTCTATGATTCTGTATATATATTTTTAATTTTAAACATTGCCCTTTGCCCCCAGGCAATCGAGCAAGTTGATAGGGCACTAAGTGGAACAATGCAATCATTTTAGCAGTCACAGGAAGGCCAAAGTTTCATAATAAAGCAACTTTTTTTGAGAGACTGTTTCCTTCTAACTCACAACAGTGTCTTTGGTTTTCAAACTATTCATTTCTAACCAAACAAAAATCTTGTTAACAAATACAGGGATCAGGTTTGGAATCTGGAGAGAAAAATCAAAATATTGTAATTTAAGATACTTGTTGATAACTTTGTGGCTGCTTCTCGACCATGCAAGACCTGATATAACCCAGTGGCAGTCTTTCTGTCTGTTGTTTTGTACTTTGATCAGGCTGAGAGGTTACAGCCAGCTCCAGCATGAACATCTAGAGGAGCACAGGTTCACGGGGAGGCAGTTTGCTGTCGTCAGGGCTATAAGGCTGCGTTCAAAGGAATTCCAGACAGGTACTTGTGCCATAGTTGACTTTACAAGGCAGGACCCAAAGCATAAACATGTGCAGTTGTCCCTGCAGAATCTGCACACAAGCACACTTCAAAGATTGAGGTGGCTGAAGGTCAGCTTGTCATCCTTCCTTGGGTGATCACTGCTGCGTGCCTGTCTGCTGGGATATCTCAGTTGTCAGTGCTAGAAGAGGACTGGTGTGGTTCCAGGAGCTGTCACACCCAGGGCTTTGTGAGATCCCACAAGTTCTGGAAACTGTGCACAAGATGCCTTGAGTCTCCCTGTTGTTAGCCTTCTATTGAACATGGGATGTTACTAGAATGGACTCACTGGAGTGTGGTGCTGGACAGTTAAGTGGTAGAAACCCTGTGTAAAGTACAGTGGTGAAACTGTTGTAAGCTAAGGGTATGAAAACTTACATCATTCTAGCATTCTGTGCTGCATTCTATGGTCCTGATCTGGTGGGGAGGTTGGGCTCAAATATCTCCAGAGGTCCCTTCCAACCCCTAAGATCCTATAGCCAGTGTCAATTGCTTTGTTCTTTTACTCTAGTCCACTGACTGGAAGGAGATAGTTTGACTTCAGGCACATGAGTTTTGCCCATTCAACACCAGACTCTGACAAAATGGCAAAAAGAAATGAAGAAAACAAATTTTCAGCCAGTAGATGATATTCATCATTACCATAGTCCAGAAGAGTCTGGGTCTTGTGCTCAAGAATCCCTGGCTTCTGAGGATGGGTGTGCTGCAAGCAGACACAGCTACCTTGCTTGTAGTTTTAAGCTGAGAACAGTTTTGAGAGCTGAGCTTTGAAAAAAACATCAGTTTGTCTTACAGAATCATAGAATGGGAAGGTTGGAAGGGACCTCAAGGATCATCCAGTTCCAACCCCCTGCCATAGGCAGGGCCACCTCCCACTAGCACAGGGCACTCAAGGCCTCCTCCAACCTGGCCTTGAACACCTCCAGGGAGGGAGCAGCCACAACCTCCCTGGGCAACCTGTGCCAGTGTCTCACCACCCTCACTGCAAACAACTTCCTCCTAACATCCACTTTCAATCTCCCCTATACCACTTCAAACCCATTGCCCCTTGTCCTGTCATTGCAAGACCTTGTAATATAGTCCTTCTACAGCCTTCTTGTAGCCCCCTTCAGATACTGGAAGGCTACTCCAAGCTCTCCTGGAAGCCTTCTCTTCTGCAGGCTGCAGAGCCCCAACTCTCTCAGCCTGTCCTCACAGCAGAGCTGCTGCAGCCCTCTCAGCATCTTGGTGGCCTCCTGTGGACTGGCTCCAACAGTTCCATGTCCTTCCTGTGCTGGGGGCTCCAGAACTGTACACAGTACTTGTCCACTCCTGTTCACTTACATGCACACCTTCAGCTTTTCTCATCACTGGAGCTCCAAAACCTCTGCAGGAGGAAGCACAGCAGAGTTCTGTGTTGTAGCTACGTCTGACAGCATCGAACTGTTTTGTAACTTCTCAAAAAAAAAAAAAAA
>VWYK01068556.1:7665-22816 GCA_013399775.1 Semnornis frantzii
AAAACAATGGTGATGTCTACTTCACTCATAGGCTTGCTGAGATGTATAAAAAACAAGGACACAAACATAGATAACAGAGAGTTCTCTATCTCTCTGGGAGCTGGTGTGTCTTCTGCCTTTCTGCTGTGTAACCCAACTAACCACTCTGCTTCTAATCCCCCTTGTCCATTCTCCAACCTCACCTTGCACGTAAGGCAGACCCTGGGATAAGGTATAGCGGTGGAAAGAAGGTGGAAGGGTGGTTGGGAGCCCCTCCTGGGGTCTCTGATTTCTGGGAGGGGTATTGTGTTTCTGTATTACCTGTAACTTGTATATTTCTGTAAATATCCCAGTATATTGTGTATATATCTGCTTGTATATTGTGCTGAGCTGTAAATAGAGCTTCGTTCCTTAACTTCCAGCCAGCTGAGTCTAGTCTGGGTGATTTTCATAGAGGGGGGTGGGGTGGGGTGGGTAACTCCCAAACCATCACACAAGGGTAAATGGAAATAAGTATAGACCAGCCTTCCTTTAAAGCCACTGGGGCAAAAGTCCCGCCAGCTGCCGGCACCCCAGCAGGAGAGCCAAGTATCAGGCTACAAGCTCTGCCACAGCTGACTAGTCACAGCCTTGAGCAGTGATGAGAGACAAGCAGAAGAGGCTTCATGCATGTTTGTGATAGACAATAAATTCCCATCTGGATGGAGGTGGGAAAACACAGGAGCAGCAGTGTCCTGATTGATAAGGACTATGGGGCTTGAAACCATGACATGGGAAACACTGTCTCATGGGCAGTAGCTGGTAATCCTAGCACTGGTGGATGACAAAATACAGTAAGGAAAACTCTCACAGTATCTTTAAACACTGGCAAAGAAGTGTGGGAGCGCATATGAGAGCATGTGTGTGTGTCTCTGTCCCTGTGTGTGTGCACACACACGCACTTGTGAGCATGCCCTGTACACATGTCCCAACTAAGAAGTAAATAATTCTGGAAAGAATTAAAAACTAATTTCCAAAGCTATGAACTGAGGGACCTACTGTTGCCTGCTATGTACCTGGGAGCAGGGATCTGGAAGGCAGGCTACCTGAGCTTTATTTCTGCCTCTGCCACTAGCCTAGCCTGCATCAGCATTCTCTGTGTCTCAGAAGCCCATTTGTGACCTGAGGGTGCTGATTGAAGTTCTTTCACATTCTAGAGTGAAAGGCATTGAGTGAAAAGCATTAACTGCTGATAAGGTTACCTGATGCCACTTTTTTTTTTTTTTTCCTATCATGGTGGCTTTCTGACTGCTGCATGGGGAGAACAGCACAAAGTTTGTTTCTCTGTAGACTCCCCCTCCTATTTCTCTTTCCAGATGGTGGGGCTGGCATCGTGAATTAAAAACAAAGAGAACATTAGGGAAATTAAAGAGAGGAAAAGAAAGATATACAGAGGATCAATTAGAGAAAAGACAACTAAAATAGGTTCACGATGGCAGAGATTCATTCACGTTTGAGGAATGTGTCTAAGGTGAAGTTTTTCTACTGTAAAGGTAATTTTGCATTAAGAAATAGTTCCTCATTTTCGTCCTCATGAGAGAGATTCATTCATGTTTTAGGAACATGTCTAAAGTGAAGCTTTTCTACTGTAAAGGCAATTTTGCATTAAGAAACGGCTCCTCACTTTCCTCCTGAAGACAATGGGATGAAAAAAGTAGATGTGAAATAGTTTGGGAACAGCTGAGCAATTACAGGTGGGTGCAGAAGAAGCAAGAAAAAGTCAGTGTATTATGAAACTTGTGTGCTGTCAGCTCACACAGAGTTAAATGCCCAAACTGCTCTTTGTGCCCTTGGAAATCTCCCACAAAGTCTCCTGAGGGATATGTTTGCAAGAAATTTGCATCAGCTTAGAGCAAACTGGTTTAAAAACAATAATGAATTGAAACCACTATAAACCCTGCAGCTCTATAAACTACTACTATAAACCAAAAAGCAAGGCTATAAGGAATTTAATCCAAAGGTCTCTTCATACATAAAGCCATATGATTTGTCACTGATGCAGCCAACTCTGTGGGCATTCTTAAGGTGTTTCAGAAATGAGTTACATCCATTTGCCGCTGCAAGCCAAATTGATGACAAAAAGTGTTACTGTTGCAGAGCCCAGCGTGGAAGGTTAGGAAACATTCCAGTTAAGGTGACAGCATAATACGCACATGCTGCAGCCTTTTCTTATGAGATCACATCATCTCCTTGCCAAAGATGCCCCCCACTCAGAGCATGGTGTTCAGTTACTGACAAGTTTTTCAGTGTTTTGGTTTAATCCCCATTGTTCGGTGTGTGGTCCCTGGCCCTGTGTTACTGATCACTCGTCAGCCCGACGCATGAAGGTAGAGCTTTTAGTCCGTGGGCAGATGTCTTACACGACATGCTCCATGGAAGTGTCAAGCTGGGAGCCTGATGTAACGTAAATAAATTAGTCCTTTCTTGGCACGGGCTCATCTTCAAAGTACAGCTCCCATTGACTCAACCTTCATCTCTGCAAACCGTGCTCAGCCTCTCATCTTTAGCACAAAGAGGGAGGAGGAATGCTCACTCATTGACCATCCCCAAACAGCCCAAGCTGGAGTGATTTAACAGTGTGATGGTTTGGGACTTACACAGATCCAGGTGGAGCAGCAAGAGCCCACCTGCCCAAGGGAGCAGAGCCCAAGGGAGGAAGGGAGGAAAACACAGATGCTCTGACAGATAGACTGTCTTACCTATGTTTGTATCCTTGCTTTTATACATCTCAGCAAGCCTATGAGTGAAGTAGACATCACCATTGTTTTCTTTTCACAACCTATAATCTAATTTCTCTCATTAAAATATAGCCTCCAACCAGTACAAACAGGCATTGCTCAGGAGCTGTGAGGTAAATGTAGGGCTCGACTCCAGTTCCTTCAGCATAGATTTCAATTGTCTTAAGCCATAACATGATCTTCAATACCTCTTCCAACTTCTTGCTTTTTTCTCTCAGTCTCAAATTTATTTTGCAGGATCTGCCTTCTTCAGCAGTTGTGCAAGGCCTGGTAGACAACAGTTTTTTGTTTGTTTTTTTTTCACTACACAGCTCCCTTTCATCACCAAGCATCATCCATTTGTGTATTTCATGAGGTGGGGATCTCGGAGAAAAATGGTTATGTTCATAATTAGCAATTATAGTGCCCATACACAAAAAGACTGGACCTAAATTTCATGGTTGCTTAAGTTTGCTCCCTCCTATTTTTTTTTAGCATTTGATTTTTACGGCCTCTAGGGTGTTTTAATGTAGGTTTTGTGTATTCTTCTTTGTTTTGTTTAAAACAACAAACTGAAAACCTGGGAATTCTTTTTCAAGAAACAGTAGCTACACCAACATGGACCATCAGGGGGGCTGATTCCTGTGCTCAACAGCAGGGTTCAAAAATTTGAAAAAATCACAAGTCAAAGAAAGTGGTTTCATTCTGGTTTTGGTGTTTTGTTTTGTTTTGGTTTTTTTTTGGGTTTTTTTTTTTTTTGGTGTTTGCTTGTTTTTCAAGTAACATATTAATAATTTTGATTTAAATTGAAATTAGTCTCCATATGAGATGAAAATTCACATGGGAAAATAAAACTTCCTCTTTTTCAGAGTGTTTGAATGAAACATTTAAATTTCTCAGGATTTTCACATCTCTGAGAATGGTTTGGTATTACTGGCACACACCGAAGCTGTTGGTGATTCCTCCCCAGCAAGGCCCATGTCTCCAGTGTACTTCCCTACCCCCTGCCCCTTGAGGGAGCAGTACAATTAGCTGTAGTAGGAAGGGGTCATTTTTATATCTAGACTAGAGGATGAGATGGCAAACACTTTGCCCAGAAAGTCTGCAGTGATTTGCTGACAGGCATTGAGGCATTGAGGCATTGGAGTGCATGCAAAGAAGAGCAACTAAGTTGGAAAAGTCCCTAGTGAATAAGACTTATGAAGGACTTATTATCTAGGGAGGGAAAATAAGACTGAGAGAACTTGGACTGTTTAGTTTGAGGAAGGTGAAGCTGAGGGAAGACCTTATCACCCTCTACCACTACCTGAAAGGATGATACAGAGAGGTAAATGCCAATCTTTCCACACAGGTAATTAGCACTAGAACAAGAGGGAACAACTTCAAGATTCACCAGGGTAGGTTTAGGCTAGACATCAGGAAAAAAAAAAAAATCATTGAAAGAGTGGTCAAGCATTGGAACAGCCTGCCCAGGGAGGTGGTTAGGTCACCATACCTGGATGTTTTTAAAGGTCATTTTGATGTGGCACTTAGCAATATGGTTTAGTGGTGAACTTGACAGAGCAGGGTTAATGGTTGCATGTGGTGATCTTGAGGGTCTTCTCCAACCCGAATGATTCTATCATCCTGCCTAGTTTGTCCTGTTTGGAAAATAAAAGGATCCAGGTGCCCATTTTTCATTGGGCTCGTATGTCTCTGAAGAATTGAATAACTCTTCCTTCTACCACTCTCCAGCACAGAATGCCCAGTTGTTGGTTCTGGTGCTACCAAGTCTGGCCCTCCACGGTGGTCCGGGGAGCAGTGCTACACAAGCAGGAGTATGTTGGGATAGGAGGAACTTGGTCAGGGTAAAGGATCTCTAAAAGACCAATTCAGATGTCAGTGATTTTAAAGTCAGATCACATTTATGAAATCTAGTTTGAAGTAAAAAAATGATTCAGAAGTGAGGTGATAATATTTTTAGCATGATAAGGTTGTTGAATCTGGTGAACAAATAAAAATAAGATCAAGACAAAAAAAACATCAAATGAGAAACGCAACACCTGTTTAAAGTCCTGCAAGTAACTAAACTTTGCAAGAAAATTACTGTAGGATGAAGTAAATTCTCTAGCACTTGAGTGTTAAAAACAAGATTAACCCCCTTTTTATCATTTTTAGTTTTAGGAGGCTACAAGTTAGAGAAGTCTAGGCAGGATTTACTTGGTGACATTATTTGGCATGTATGGTGCGGGAAGGAAGGCCAGAAAGTCCTTTCTGGCTTTGTAATATATGAAATTACAAACCTGAGAACTGAGCCCTAGAGCTTGACCACATTGCTAGTGAGTGAAATATCTCCTTAAGGTGTGGACAGACCCCCTGCAAGCAGTAAACGTCTTGCTCTGCAGGGTTAAGATTAAGTGAGGGCACCTACTTATAAGGAATGCACTACTGCACAGTGCATCTTTAGTGGTGATGAGGGAGTGAGGCACTTCTGCGGGACAAAACAATGTCTTTGCAAGCTCATGGGTTATTTATGGCTGCTGATGTTTGCACTGTGCTGTCTTCCCATCTCCAGGACTAGTTAGATAATGTCTATTGCCAGATACCTGCCAGTCACCTTAACTTCAAGAAGAAAGATTGAAATCTGTCTTGTGGGACAAATTGTTTGGCAATGGGAACACTCTGGAAAGCATCTTAACCTTTGGATCACTAACCAAGGAAGACCCTTGCAACAGAAAGTACATTGGGAAACTTCAGGGAAGTACCTGTCATCAGCTGTTTATTCTCTTTCCTTTTGAATCTCCAGCTCCTGATAGGAACTTGTCATAATCTTCATGAGGTTCCTCCTATAAGCATCTCTTGTTCTCTCAACCTCAGTTTGAGTCTTTACAGTATATGCTCTCATTCACCGTGGTCCTGACTAGTCCTTTCCAAACTCCTCTATAATATGCTTGTTCCCAGTCCCATCCCCACATAAGAGCAGTGGGCAGGAGGAAGAGCAACTCTTCTAGAGCACTGAAAAAGCAGAAGAGTTTGTTCCAAACATGGGTCCTAAACTACTTGTGTGGCCTTCAACTTAGAAGTAGTTGTAGCTCAGTTTTCAACACAGACCACATCTGAAGGTACATAGATGTCGGTCCCATCTTGATCGTAGAACTTCCATAGTCTCCCCTGCTGTTCTAGCAATAAAATGTTTTGTTTCTATTGACATTCCCACAAATTTTAGAAAGGCAAAAAAAGAGGTTAAATAATCTTAACACGAAAGGAATTGAGGTCTGGGGTTAAATTAATAGCCAGAGATGAATTGGTCCAACACATTTCCTTTGAAGTCTTTCAGTGTCTTCATTATTTCCACAGTTGTCCCCAACACCATGTGGCCAACTTCTATCTACAATTGTCTACATCTAACAGGAACTCCTTGCAGTTCACAGAAGGGTCAGCTGAAGGGAAGAAGTTGGAAGTGGTTTGGTCAGCAAAGGCTCCAGTTCATAATCTGCTACAGCTGGCCAAAAGGACAGCAGACAGCAAAGCAGAGATCATATCAACCTGCAATTAATACACTTTCACTTGATTTATATACACATTGTCACTGTCAAGACAGGAGCACAACCTGAAGCTGTTGTGACTATATATCAGGTATAGGGCCTGGTAAGAAAGCAAAGGTAAGAAGATACAGAGAGATAAAACAAAGGAGACAAAGAATTGTATGTTCTCCTACTCCTGACCTCTGTAAATATGACCTCGCTTTTGCTTTGAACCAATCATATCAAAGACACAGGAACTCTCATCCTTTGGAAACCTTGAAGTTTGTTTCCTGGCAATAATGCTGCCTGATTCTATCTGAACATATTGAGCTGACTCAGTAAGGTTCAGAGCTTTAAAAATCCCTCCTGCAGGGAGATCTGCAATCACACCACCTATCTACAGATATGGAGAAATACTGGGGGAAAGTATCTGAGAACCATGTGCACAACCTGAACAACTCAGCACTGATCTTCTTGTGTGGTGTTTATTAGCTTTTAACTATTAGCATTTGCTTGGTGTGCTTCATAGGAGACTGACATAATCCAAGAGTATGGGAGGCTGGAGAAGGGTGGGAGGCTGAAAGGTGGTGGGAAGCCAAAGGGGGTTGGGAAACCATAAGGCAAAGGGAACCTGAAAAGGGTAGCAGAAGGTGAAAAGGAAATGGAAAGTTGAAGGTTAGTCGAAGGCTGAAAGGTGGTGGGAGACCAAATGTGTGTTGGAGGCTGAGTGGCAGCAAGAGGCCAAAAAGTAGTGGGACATTAAAGGGATGGTTGGATGCTGAAAGGTGGTGGAAGGCTGCAGGGTGATGTGAGGCCAAAAAGATGTGGGAGGCCTAAAGGTTTTGGGAGCCTGAAAGAACTGGGATGCAGAAGATGAGTGGGAGACCGAACGGCAGTGGGAGGCTGAAGGAGTAGTGGACTGGTGAAAAGACTTTTAAAATCTCCAGCTCCAGTTCCCCTAGGGAAAGTGCCTGCACTGAATGCTCACCCTTACAGTCCCTTGGCAACTATTACATAGCCCTAAGTAATTTGAGGCTACCATCTTCACTTTATCTTCAAACCCGCCATCTTTCAAATTGTTCTCTATTTGCTTTCATGATAGCAAAGATTCAGAACTGAAAATGTGTAGCTCTTGCTCCCCAAGGGGAGCTGCCAGCACTGAATGCTATTGTCCATCCTTGCAGTCCCTGGGAGGCTGAAGGGGTTTTGGAGTGTGAGGATGGGTAGGAGGCTGAAAGATGATGGGAGACTGCAGGGTGATGAGAAGCTGAAAGGAGGTGGAACACTGCAGGAGTGTTGAAAGCCTAAAGGTGTAGGAGGCTGAAAGTTGGTAGGAGGTTGAAAGATGTTACAAGGCTGAAAGGGATTGTGAGGGTAGTGGTGTGTAGCAGAATGAAAGGCAGTGGGAGGCTGAAGGGTTGCTGGAAGGTTGAAAGTGGGTTCCAGTGATAAGGTGGCTGGGATGCTGAATGGTGGTGGCAGGCTGAAAGGGACCGGGAGACCAAAGGTGGGTGGGAGGCCAACAGGCAGTGGGAGGCTGAGTCGAGGTGGGACATCAAAAAGGAGTGGTAGGTTGAGGGGGTATAGGAGATCAAAGTGTGGTAGGAGGTAAAAGAGTTGGTGTAAGAACGGAAGGGATTGAGAGTTGGAAGTCGGAAGCCAAATCATCTGTTGTCTCAACATGATATATGTGGTGTGGTGCGAGCCTCATTCTGCACAACTCTCTGTGATTCAGAGAGACTCCTCCCCTACATCCCACCAAGAGGGTATAAAGGGAACATAACTTCCAAGGTTCACTTGTTGCCACAGAAGACCCTGTTGGGATGTACACCGTCATTGAAGGAATTACACTATGCCTGTTAAAACATCACTGGATCCAAGGAATGGTGGTATTTTTCTTTTTCTCTGACTTCTTAACTCTCTCTTATTTTTTCCTCTACTTTTTCTTCCCAATTTCCTTCTGCTCTGGTCCATTACTGGTCCATTTTCATTGTCTCTAATAAACCCAACTCATCACCTACTTGGTGTTGGTTCACTTTAATTTACTCCAAGGGAATTTTTTAATCTTAGCACAACCTCCCCCCACTGCCCAGGGTGTTTTTTGGGATATAGGATTGTTCCAGTGGGTTCTTTGGGATCCAGATAGCACACACACACACACACACACACACACACACATGGGTACCCCCCTCTGGGTACAGCTTCAACACTTTATTATAGCTCAAATAGTGAAATCATAGAGAGAAAGGTATACTGGAAACTACAATGTTGAATAAGATGTGACAAAGAATGCTGAGTAACTCTGTTGATCAAAGAGCAGGTTATATTCATCCTATCCAGCTGAACAGCAAGACTCCAGAGATGTGTAGGTCGCAGGGGTGGCAGGCACTTATCTTTAGATGGGCATCCCCAGCGGGAACGGCACTCTCATGGTGGTAAGACTGATGCTGCTCTGACTCAGCTACCCAGGCTCTTGGTATATATGGGTTCAGAATTCTGTGACATATGGCCAGGATGCTCCCAGATGGCCAAACCAAGGAGAACAAAGCTTGTCTTTTATTTTGGAATCTGTTACATAACATCCTTCCTTACTGCTCATCCACATACTTGCAAGCCCTGCTTTCCCCAAGTCTTATCTCTAGTAACCTAGTGACTGTTGGCCTGTTCTAAAGTCTGATCAAACACATACCAATTCTTCCGTCTTACAAGGGTCATGACAGATAAGTTGTAGTTCTAGAAGATATGGGAGTGGAAGCCTAAAGGTGGGTAGGAGGCCAAAAGGTAGTGGGAAACCAAAGGAGTGGTGGATGGATGAAAATTACTGGGAAGTGGAAGGTGGTTGTGAGGTCAGAAGAGGGTAGGAGGCCTAAATATTTGGGGAGGCCAAAAGGATATCAGAGGACTAAGGCTGTTGAGAGGCTGAAGAGAAGTGGAAAGCACCCAAAGAGCGGCTGTCATACTCAAAGAGTGGCTGTCAGTGGGTCCATGTCCCAGTGGAGGCAGTGACAAGCAGAGTCCCTCACGGATCAGTCCTGGGACCAGTCTTGTTCAACACCTTTGTCGGTGCCATGGACAGAGGCACTGAGTGCAGCCTCAGCAAGTTTGCTGATGACACCAAGCTGTGTGGTGCAGCAGACATAAAGGAGTTTCACACAAAAGCAAAAACAAGCAAGGAGATGCATTAAGAGGACATTTTGGAGGGCAGAGATGCCATCCAGAGGGACTTGGACAGGCTGGAGAGGTGGGCACAAGCCAACCTCATGAGCTTCAACAAGACCAAGTGCAAGGTCCTGCAGCTGGGTCGAGGCAATCCCAAGCACAAATTCAGGCTGTGCAGGGACTGGCTGGAGAGCAGCCCTGAGAAGAGAGACTTGGGGGTGCTGGTGGACAAGGAGCTCAACGTGAGCCAGTAGTGTGCGCTTGCAGTCCAGAAAGCCAACCAGAGCCTGGGCTGCATCAGGAGAAGTGTGGCCAGCAGGGCAATTGAGGTGATTCTCCCCCTCTACTCTGCTCTGTTGAGACCCCATCTGGAGTACTACATCCAGTCCTGGAGCCTCTGGGACAAGAGGGATGTGGACATGCTGGAGTGTGTCCAGAGAAGGGCCATGAAGATGCTCAGAGGGCTGGAGCACCTCTGCTATGAGGACAGACTGAAAGAGTTGGGGCTGTTGAGTCTGGAGAAAAGGTGGCTCTGAGGTGACCTTCTTGTGCCCTTCCAGTATCTGAAGGTGACCTATAAAACAGCTGGGAAGGGACTCTTTTTAGGATGTCAGGGAGTGACAGGACTAGGGGGAATGGAACAAAGCTAGAAATGGATAGATTCAGACTGGATGCGTGGAAGAAGTTGCTCACCATGAGGATGGTGAGACCCTGGAATGGGTTGCTCAGAGAGTGGTTGAAGCCCTATCCCTGGAGGTGTTTAAGGCCAGGCTGGATGAGGCTCTGGCCAGCCTGATCTAGTGTGAGGTGTCCTTGCCCATGGCAGGGGGATATGAACTAGATAATCCTGGTGATCCTTTCCAACCCTGGCTGATTCTATTATTCTATAAGAGATGTGGGAGGCCAAAAGGGGGTAGGAGGCCAAAAGAATGTGAGAGATCTAAAGTTGATGGGAGGCTGAAAGGTTCTGGGAGGTTGAAGTGAGGTGGTAGATGAACAGCAGTGGCAGACTAAAGGAGGTGGGAGAGTCAAAAAACAGTGGGTATTCAAAAACGGGTGGGATACTTAACAAATATGTGAGACTAAAGGCAGGTGGGACATCTAAAGAAGTTAGCAGATAAAATGAAAATTTTAGCCTAAATGGTCTGGATGGTCAAAGAGAGGTGGGAGGCCTTAAAGAAGAGGGAGATCAAAAGGAAATGGGAGGCCAAAAGTGGTGTTTGGAAGTTGAACAGGGGTGGGAGGCTGAAGAGGGTTGGAAGACAGAAGGTGGTGGTGGGAGGCTTAAAACAGGTGGGAGGTTGCATGGCATGGGTAGGAAGCAGACAGGGTATGGGGACTACAAGAGGGAATGGAAGGCAAAAAGAGGGGAGTGGGAGGCAAAAAGGGTTAGTAGGAAGTTATAAGATTGTTCAGAAGATCAAGGAGGGTGTAAGGCTGTAAGTGAGATGAGTGTTGGTAAATGGTTGGGAGGCCAAGAGTGTAGAGGTAGGTTGATAGGTTGTAGAAGGCTGAAGGAGGGTGAGAGGCTGAAATGTAGTGGGAGGCCAAGAGAAGCTGGAAGGTCAAAGGGTACTAGAAGTTAGGGTATTGGAGATGGAAAGAATGCAGGAGGTCACAGAGGAGGTGACACTTGGACAGCTGATGGGAGTTCTAAAAAGGGTGGGAGCACAAAGGAGTGTTGAAGGCCAAAAGAAGTGTGGGAGAGCAAGAAGAGTCAGAGAGAAAAGGGGAATGGGGTTCTTGAAGGCAGGTGGTGGGAGACCAAAAGGGGGTGGGAGGCTGAAACTGGGTGAGAGACCATAGCTGTGTGGGAATCCATGGGAAGCCAAAAAAGTGTGGAATGATGTAAGAGTATGGGAGGCTGAAAAGAGTAGTAGAAGGATGAAAGGGCTTAAGTAAGTTTGGGGGTGAAAAAATTGGTGAAAAGAAGGTGGGAGGCTGAAGCAGGTGGGAGGCCAAAAGGTGGTAGCAGGTCAAAGTGGGGTTGGTGGTCAAATGGTGGTAGGAGGCTGGAGGTGAAGTGGGGTGGAAAGGCCATGGGAGGTTGAGGAGGTGGTAGGAGGATAAAAGGGATTGGGAATTCAAAGGTAGTTGGAAGGTCAAAAGGCAGTGGGAGGCTGAGAGATGATCTGAGAATGACAGGCGGTAGGAGACTGAAGGCCGGTGGGAGGCTGAGAGATGATCTGAGAATGACAGGCGGTAGGAGACTGAAGGCAGGTGGGAGGCTGAAAAGGAGTGGGAGGCCAAGTGTGTTCAGGAAGCCAAAAGGGGTGGTGGGAGACCTAAGGGGATAGTAGGATGCTGAAGAGGGTTTGGAGGCCTAAAGATGATTTGAGGCCAAAAAGAGGTAAGACAGTAAAAGGTGATGGGAGGCAAAACGGTTGGAGGACAAAAGGTGTTGAGAATCTGAAGAGGAGTGGGAGGATGAAGAGGTGGTGGAAGGATGAAAGGGGCTAGGAGGTGGAATATAGGTAGAAGACTGAAGGGAGGTGAGAGGTCAAAGTGGGGTGGGAAGTCTAAAAGTAGTGGTAGACTGAAAGGGAATGGGAGGAATTAATCTTAGCCCCACCCCAGAGTGGAGAAGGAACCAGCCTTGTCACAGCCCAGCCACGGGTGGAGAAGAACAGGGTAAAGTGCAGAGAAGCCAAGCCAAGACCAACCTCAGACTATGGCGGAGAAAGAGCCCGTGGTAGGGCAGATATGGAGAGCAGCCCAACTCCAGGCCAGCCAAGGGTGGTGAAGCAGCCCAGGGTAGGGTGGAGAAGAAGCACACCCCAGCTCCAGTCCCGCTCAAAGTGGATATGGAGCCCAGGATAAGGTGCAGAAGTAGCACAACCCAGCCCCACTGAGGCCCAGAGTGGGGGAGCAGCAAAGGGTAGGATGGAGAAGCAGCCAAGCCCAGTCCCAGCCCATTTGAGAGCAGAGATGGGAGCCCAGGGTACAATGGAGAAAGAATCACATCTACATGTTTTTTTCACACCTGTAAGGATGGTGACTCCACCAGCTCCTAGGCAACCTGTTCCAAGGCCTGACAACTCCTTCAGAAAAGATTTTTTTCTAAATGTCTAATCTAGACCTTCCCTGGCACAACTTGAAGCCATCTCCTCTTATCCTATCACTTGTTCCCTCCGAGAAGAGACCAACACCCATCTCATTACAAGCTTCTTCTAGGGAGTTGTAGAGAGTGAGAATGTCTCCCCCTTAGCATTCTTTTCTCTAGACTGAAAAATCCCAAACCCAATGGTTCCTCTCATGTCCTACCCATTCAAGCATGTGTGGAGGGGGTATTCTGGGTCTGGATGGACAGTTGGGACTTTCCTCTTTGAGCTGTTAACATGCCTCTGCCACACCGAATCGCAGAGGGATCTCATGCTATTGAAGTACTGTTGGGTCAGACTGCTGGTTGATAGAACTAAATGTGGAGTTTAGTTGTTAGAACTTACTCCTTAGCTTTTGAGGGGCAGAGATGGTCATTATTTTGTCCTGGACAAATGCCAAGTGAGAACACCCAGTCTGGCAGCATGACATTGCCATGCTGTTTCAAATAGCAGCTCTTTGTTACCTAAGCAGTTGCTGAGTACTGTCCCACAGGGAGTTCAGCATTTCTCTTCAAGTGAATCGTCACCTCAGGGAGATGAATCACTATCTCCAAAGTTATCACACATTTCTGTACGATTCACAAATGATCTATGGTCCCTTTCCCCCTGTGAAACATGTTTCAAGTGAACTGTAACTAGGACCCTGAAATAGAAGAAAAAAAGGGGGGAAAAAAAAGGGGAAAAAAGGCAAGTCTGTTAATCCACCATGACACACACACCTTGGTTTTATTTTATTGCAGGGATTTTATAGGAGCTATTATCTCCTGGTTTACATAATCCAACACTTCCCTTAGGGCAATCAAAACTGAGATTCATAGGACTCAGAGTTTACAATCCAACACAGCTGGCAGAACTGAGATTCATATTCATGACTGTGAATGCAATCCTACTGCACACACAGCAAGAAGTACAAGAAAAGGGGGAAAAACCCAAAACACCAAAACATCAAAAACATGCCAGAGAGAGAGAGATGGAGAATAAGAAAAACTCTGGTGAAGTGATCTATCATATTGTCTGAGCAGGAGCGTTTGAGAACTGGTATCATTAAATGAGTCAAAACTTCAGCTAATTTGATTCAAAGGTTGCATGAACTCTACTAAGTAAGGGAGTCCCTTTCCCTGCTGTCTCTGTCTGTTCTTAATAATTCAGCCAGCAACGAGGTAAGATCCAAGATTGACTTTTTCTGCTACAAACATGAATTCAGTCCAAGTATTTTAGCACCTGAACTCAAGCGAGGATAATAAATGTCAAAGAAATATTTATAGCTTGGTATATGGAGAATTTCCAGTTCCCTATACTGCAATAACACACATCCATCTGCTAACAGCATTAGAGCTGCAGTTTTAAAGCAGATAGTGTCTGAAAATAGAAGACTGTAGTATGCAGAGAGAGTTATTGCACTTAAATGCTTAATATTAAGCTGATAATTGAATTAGAAATTAATTTATCCAGCCTTGGGAAGCCATTTTCTTCCCAGACTCTCTGTCTTTTCCACTCTTCTGTGTTTTATTTAGCTGAAATCCATTCCTGCAATACCCAGCTGAGGGGTGCCAGCATACAGAAAAAGGTTGAAGAGGAATAATTGACATTTAAAAGTGGAAAAAGACTTCTTATCCCATCTAATACATCCCTCCAGCCAGTACAAGCAAATTATTCTTCAGGGGTTTTGTCAGGTGCAGTTTTAACTGACTGCAGCCATGGAAGCCCTGTCTCTTCCTTTGGGAGAAAACTGCACTTTCAAACAAAGCTCCCTGCTAGCAAATATTTCCTGATGCTAAGCCTGTGTTTTACTTCTTTTTAAAGTGATCCCTTTAATGCTGGCTTGATCCAAGATTTTTTCCCAGTGAACTCAGCTCTGTGAGATCTGGAATGCTTACTGGAATGCATCTTTTCACCCCCTGATTATGGTTTGAAATCCATCCTAAGCTTACAGTGGCTGTAGTTGAAGCAGATGGTCTCACAAGTCTGGGTGAAATAGGTTGAAGTCCATAGTCACATCCTGCAGACGACTGACACAAGGAAGGGCACAAAGTCCTTTCTTGGTGACCAAAGAGACCAAAGTTCTTTCTTTGGTCTCCATTGTGGTTTCATGCGCTGGTGGAAGCTGAAAAATCATTTTGAGACATGCAGACACACCAGGCAAGGAGATTGGGTTTGTCAAACAGGACCTGCCTTTCATGAACCCATGCTGAACGGGCCTGATCACCTGGCTGCCCTGCACATGCTGCACAGTCACACTCCAGATGATCCCTGGCACAGAGGTCAGACTGTCAGGTCTGTATTTCCCTAGATTTGTCTTCTCTTGTGGATAAGCATCACATTTTCCAATCTCCAATCAACTGGGACCTTCCTGGTTAGTCACAGTTCTTCTGCAGTGAAAAAAGGGGTCTGCTGTGTCTGTCTCAAGTGTCAGGAAGACCTACTAGCCCCTGTCATGTATATAAAGAAAGATTAATCACCATGAGGACTTGACAGATTAGGTCAAATAAGATATTTTTTTATGAAGTTACAAATGAGAGGTTAGTAGGTGACTTATCCCTGCTTCTTGCTCCATCTCTTGGTCAATTTCATCACTAAATTGAGTCTCTTTTCAAAGCAAACCTCATTCAAAATTATTCTGTTCTCTTCCCCCCCCCCCCCCCCCCCATGCCCC
>VWYK01068562.1:302-43720 GCA_013399775.1 Semnornis frantzii
TTTTTCGCCGAGGGATGCACTTGGCATGAGAATCAGAGGATGGAAATTGTTTGGGAGGTGCTTTTTCTTCTGCAAGCGAATTTCATCGTCTGCATTTCAGGTACGCAGAAGGGCAAGGGAGGGAAATACCACGCAGGGTCCCCCAGGCTTCCCCATAGCAAGGCGCAGGAGGTACAGCGAGACCCACATCAAAACAGGAGCTGAAAAATCCATATATGATGTGTCTTGAGTGGGTCGCGACAGAAAGGGAAAAAAGCCCCCCCACCCCCCGCCTTCCAGTACCTGGGCAGTAATTGTGATCCAGTGGCTGCAGTGGGTGCCCCAGCGTGCTGATCACAGATGTGTGGCATTCCCAGTGTGCCTGCGTGTGGGTTTAATCGCACCACCGAGGGGATCCCAGGATTTCATAGCTCCCGAAGTTCTTAAACTTGGCTGATCCGCAGCTCTCCAAAGGGCTGCGGCTCGTTGGCAGGGCTGTGGTGCGCTGCTGCCACAGCTCGGGGTTCGCAAGGGCAGGGAGGGGGAACGCTGAAGAGTGGTGCCTCGGCTTTTCTGGGGTGTCTTTCCTGTGGCTGTGCCCTGAAAATGAGTTTAAATAAACAACAGCCTGGTTTCAGAGGACTCCTTGGAGGCTGGGACTCCAGCTTTGTGGAGCTCTCTCTGCCCTCCGGTATGCAGCAGTTGGGTAATTTCAGTTGTCACCAGAGCTTGTCCAATTAATGAGTAGGCACGGGCGGGTGTCTGGCGTAAGGGAACAATTTATTCTAGGGGAAAACACTGCCTTCTGCTGCTGCAGCCTGGCTGCCGTGCTCGTTTGTCATGTCAGTCATGCTGGAATCATCGCCTCGCAGGAGGCGCCAGCCGGGAGGTGCCCAGGTTTCAAGTTTGGGACACTTCAGGGAGCCCCATGGGGATGCAGGCTGCCAGCCTCTCCTGCTGTGCCCCTTCTCTGCAGGCTGCCTCTGCCCTCCAGTCATTGCGTAAGTCCGGAAATGGGAACGCAGGCAGCACAGGCAGCTATGCTGACGGGAGGCAGGAGATCCTAGAGGACATCCTGGTGTCCGGCCTGGAGCTGGTTTGGGAGAACGAGCTCCAAGCTCCCTCGGGACCATGCAGAGATCTCAGCCGCAGCCCCCAGCCAGCAGCACCCTGGCAGTGCCTGTGCCCACTGCACCTTCTGCAACACTTCCCAGCTGAGCCACCCTTGCAGCCCTTGCACTGGTGACACCGACACCAACAGCTGGGGCGGCAGCATTGGTGTTTGTGTTGCCTGCGTCTGCCCCCAGACTTCCCATGTTCCGGAGCAGACAGTGTCGCTGTCAGCCCCTGGGGGCTTCTTTCACCCCCAGAGAGTGGCAGCCTCTGCTGCCAGGCTCCCAGGTGACACCGGCACTACCCCAGGCTGACCTTCCAGATGTACCCATTGGTAACATCGGAATGACCCCCTCCCTCACTCCTCGGAACAGCCAAACCTGCTGCCCCTTGTCATTGATGTCTCACACTCCTCTAGCTCAGCGTGAGGTGCAGCCGTCCGGCGCTCCTCACATGAGGCACTCCAGGCACCGCACTGAGAATGGAGAAGCGAAGCTCACTGTTCTGGCAGTGATATCCCGAGCCAGAGAGAAGCTGTCCCATACTGTGCAGCTCCTTATGTCACACGTTTGGCTGCCAGCTTCCTCATCGCCCCCCCTGCTTTGCTCATCCTGAGACGTGGGAGCCCAGGCATGGAAGCCGGCAGTAGGCTCAGCCTCGGCGCGGTCCTCGCTCGCCATCTCCCTCTAGCACCAGCACACCGATAGCCATCGCTGCTCCCTCCCCGGCTCTAGTGCTTTCTTTAGGGGGATAAAGTGAGTAGTGACGGGTGGGATGCTGTTGCTGCATGGTCAGAGCTGTGCTTTCAGGTATTTCAACCCCTGTGAGGAAGTTTGCATGCTTTATTGTTTTCTTCCTGGGGATTTTAATTTCCTCAGGACTCCCTGGGATTTGTCGTCTTGGGAAAAGGATTAAGATGTGTAGATTTCAGACTGGCACTAATGCTTCCTGTCTTTCCTCTGTCATCCTTTTTACGCTGGGGTTTGTAGCATTTAATCTAGCTGGGATATCTGGGTGGCAGTGTGAGTAAGAGGAGGTGTAATGCAGCTGGCTGGGGTTTGCCTCCACATTGAGCTCCGGGAGCTGTGCTGCCAGCCCTTCAGCAGTGGTCATTCCATCACCCAGTTACTTCCGAAACCCACTGGCTGAGCACGCAGCTGCAGATGACAGAACTGTAAATTAGGCAGGCTGGGAGCATTATTTTGTCCTTTTTATCCAAGTCATTTGTTCCAGCACGGAAGGTACGAGGCTGGGCTTGTGTGCCTGGGCTGGGCTTGTGTGCCTGGGCTGGGCTTGTGTGCCTGGATCTTGCTGAACATTTGCAGTCGTTCAGTTCCCTGTCGTGGAAACCCAGGAACCCTAATTTCAGTAGCTGTTTGGATTGGGGCCTGTTAAGGGCTGCTGCTGAAAGGGATGATGTCAGGCACTGAAAGGAATGGACTGCTCAGTTATCAGTAATTAAGCACAGGTTCAGCGTTAGGCTGCCTTGTCTTTTGCTACATGACCTTGCAACCATGCTGGGTGTAGCACTCAGGCTGTGCTGCTTACTTCAATGACGTGATGAAGTCACACAGGTGACTTTTTGGTGGCCAGGAATTTGTGTGAGACAGTCTATAGGAAATTATTTCCTCTATTAAGTGGAGGCATATATAGTCTCCAAATATTTTATACCTAGGGATTTTTACCTGTCTGTATGACAGGATTCTGAGATTTAGACATATATATATATATATAAATATATATATAATATATATATATGAACATATATATATAAATATATATATATCTTTTTTTTAATTACTGGCCATGAGTCATGTTTACTCCTTTGAGTGGCATGGGCTCAGGAAACAGAGTCGTGGTTTGTGTTATGACTTCGGAGGTTGCACTCCTTTCAGTGATGCTACAGCCTAGAAGGGTGGTGGAAGGGAAGACGTCCTGTAGATGAAATGCTGATGAAAGACCTCTCTGGTGGTTGTTACTTTGAAGATGGAGATAATCATGGCACAGGGATGAAGCTGGTCCCATGGAAAGAGTATGACAGCTGTTGGTAGGGTATGCAGAATGTCCTTCCTGGATAGCAATACCACCAGAGATGAGCAAGCCTTGGTGTCCTCAGGTGCTTGTGGATCCCATCATGGTCCCCACCTTTGCTTGCACAGCAGCTTTAGGATGATTCTAGATATCAGGCATCAATCTGCAGAACAGCAGCAGGATGCTGTGTGCAGACCCTTGCAGGGTACCTCACTTAAATAAGAAAATGCTGCTGTTGTGGACATTGGATAAGAAGGTTTCTCTGCATGTTTTCTGCTAATCCATCACAACAGGATGTCTAGAACCTTCATCATCAACATCTTTGTGGCTTCCTATGAATTGATGTATTAGTTCCTATTGTTTTGGCTTGTGGGAACTAATATGGATTAAATTCACACAATCCCTACAGCTTCCCTCCTGCTTTGTTGTCATCCTCCAGTCACACAGGCACAGATCCCTTTTATGATGTGACTTCTTCTGCCTGCTTGGCAGCACACAAGGCTCATAAATCATGCATATGGACAGCCAGGATGCTGTAAAAATCCTGCTGTCTGTCAAGGAATTGCAGTGTGTATGGAGCATCTCCTGCCATTGAGGGCCAGGGGTGAATTTGGAGCCCAGCTGCACTTCATCTTCTGTCTTGCTGCTTCTGCAGCCTCTGAGCTCTTATTACCTGGCATAACACAGAGCTGTCCTATAGGAACTCTAAATTATGCCAGGGCTTGAGTTATCTATTGACTGATGGTCTGTAAGGCCTGATAATTCTTCTCTTAGCGTTGTTCAAGCTGATATAATTCAAGCCGAGGTAGTCTTGTAGAAGAGAAGGATCTCAAGGCTCCAATGTCCATTAGTAGCTAATAGTGAGTGGTTCGTTGTCATGGTTGGACAAAACTGTTGAGGGCAAGTGAATTATTCTCCAAGACTATCACAGGCATAGCTGTTAAGTAAGGAATGTGGTATCCAAGGGGGAGGAATCACTCGCAAAGTGCTGCATACCTGCAGGGATGCTTACAGAAGACAAAGGGCTGGCTGGGCAGGCAGGGGAAGGTTTGAGGTGCAGCTTTTGGCACCCAGGCCACTGCAGAGAGCTTTCTTTGTGTCTCATCGCCACAGCTGCACTGTGTGGGCAAACCTTCCTGCCCGCAGGGAGTTTGTTGGTGTTACTGAAGACCCAGGTGGCTGCAGCCCCCTGCTCGCATCGGGCACAGGGTAGAGGCCGTGTGCTGGATCCGAGGACTCTCAGCTCCTCGGCACTTGGATGCTTTCTCACTTCAGAGATGCTGCTGCCTTTCCTAACGGCGTGAAGATGTTTGTGCTTTCAGACGCTATGGAAATCGCCTTGGAGCCTCCTATAAATGCCTGCTGTAGGGGTGGGCTCCTGTGGCCTGCATTTTCCATCCTTCTATTTTCAGGGCTGGTTTTACAGCTCGAGCGTGACCAGATAGGCGCTGAAGTGCCAACACAACACACAGCTTTGAGCTTATGTAAAGGTAAGAGAAGGGAACGTTTATGAATAGCTTTGCACATCCTGTGTTGAGCTGTTTTCCATCCGAGGAGCTGGCAATCGCTGCTATTCTTTGCCACATCTCCGTGGTGAAGGTAACCCAGTTTTCAGAGGGACCCCTTGGCCCTGTGCCGCTGCTCGTTGCTGATGCAGCTGAACTAGCACTGAACCACCCAGACCACGTTACTAAAAGCAGGAATGAAACCTCAACTCAGATAAGCACTCTCACTTTAAGGTTATCTTTAAGTGTTCAAGATAGAACTGATGTTACAGAGAAGTTTTGCTGGTGATATTCTTGGAAAGGTTTCAGTTTTGAAATCTACAACAGCCAGATTTGAAATTCAGCAAGGACCGAGTTGGGTTCCCATTTGCATCATGAATATTCCTTGTAGACCAATACAGAAGGAGTTTCTGCTTACCCTGGAAGGCTGATCTGCCTGTTTGTGGCTCTTGGTCAGAGTGTCTCCTGCTTGCTTGGTTGAAAGGTTGTAACTGAGCTGAGGAAACTTCTGTTTTCATTGTTACTGACTGCTGATGGCGAAACTCGGCATGGTAAATGCTGAGGTCAGTGGCTGACCCATCTGGGCTGTTAAAAGAGGAATACATAGAACTGATTTAGCAGGAGCATCTCATTGCTAGCTGAAGCAGCAGTCAAAACTAGCTGGCAGTTATGGACAACACTGGTACCCACAAGAAGTAAACTTAGTTGTCAGCGTGGGAGATACTTTGATGCAGTGCTTAGCAGCTGGCAGCAGGCACCAGGGAGCCTGCACTCACAGCTGCCTCGAAAGGCCTTGGGGACCCCAACAATGTTGTCAGTGGCTTTAGTCTCAGTGAGATTTGGGACTTACAAATGGCAAAATCTTAAAGCTTGGCACTGAGAAAAGCTTTGGATGGCAGATCTGCATGCTGCTGTGGAGTGCCAGGTACAGCTTGCCCGGGGTTACAGCCCCAAGCACTTCATTGTCTTTTATTCAGCACAGAAAGAGGCAGCTGAGCAGTTCCCACACGCAGCCTGTGCTGAAAGCAGTGGGCAGAACTGAAGACAATGCAGGCTTTCATTGTTGGATGTGTTTATTTCCACCCCAAAACATTTCTGGTTGGAATGAGCAGCTCTGCAACGTTTGTATTTCTGTAGTGGTATCAGTGTTCAACTCAAATGCCCCACACTTTCCTCTTGTGTAATATCATTGCCAAAGAAATACCACAGCAGCTGTGATTCACAAATAACTAATCTGAATGCACTTTTTACCAAGATACTAAAATAAGTAGAGAGAGAAGAAATTACCCATAGTGTTATCTCTTCATTTTGACACTTTCCCTTCCCCCCTTTAGTGCTTAGCTCAGCCAAGCTCAGGATGCTATCCTTGTCACCTGGCTTTTAGCATGGAACAGAGCAGGCTGTGCACTGACTGCCCAGGGGGCTCCTAAGCACAGGCATGCAGGAAGAAGCTAAGCAACCTTCTCCTCTTCTCCCTTTCTCTGCATGTGTTGACATCTCTAGCTTTTGGAAGTGGTGTTTAAGGAGATGGATTTAGAGGGAAAGATGGGGTTTGGGCAATCATCTTCCTGTCAGCTTTGTGGGTTGTTTCCAATTTAGGTTCTTTCCTCCTGTTAACTACTGTAGTGCACAGCTCTGCTTCAGGAATAGGCACCAGGATGGAGTTTTCTCCTCTTCTATGGGCAGGAAGACTGGCACAGCAGGACTCCTACAGAATGAGCCTGGCTAATGCTGACAGAAAGACATGACGAGTGTGTGGCTGTGGGAAGCTGCAGGGTTTGAAGTGCTGCTGGGGTGCCCATGCCCTGCAGCAAACCTGCGGTGCCTGTAACCTCCCACTCTTTATTTCCCACCATACTCACCTGGCTGCACCGTTTGTGGCTTTTGCCCACATCCATATTTATGAATGGTGGAAAAGAAAGCAAGCTACAAGGACTCCACAGTCTTCTCTCACTTGCCCAGATGATCCTGAGGGTGCTGTGTGGCAGTTAGTAATTGCAGGTGGGATTTCAAGTTACCTGCAGATGCATAATTTTTATCTTCAGCAGCCCTCCTGGCACTCTCACAAGTTGTTAGCAATTCATCTTTGCCAGACTGTAATTGTGCCTTTGCTGTGGAGTCACAGGTATTTAACTCACTGTGGTGGAACAGGATGCAAAACAGAGCAATCAATAATGTGATTTATTTTCATCAGGTAGCAGAAGTATGAGCTGAAAACTTTGTCATCTCCGTCAGGTTCTGTCACAATGCATTAATGCAGAGATTGAGCAAAATGCAAGGCTTAAGAGCCATGCTGAAGTGTTTTGGTGTGTCTGAGTTCTTTACCATGAGGGCAGTGGAACACTGCAACAGATTGCCCAGGGAAGTGGTTGGAGTCCTATTCCTGAAGATACTCAGGGTGAGGCTCAACAGGGCTCTGGGCAACCTGATTTAGTTGAGGATGTCCCTGCTGACTGCAGAGGGGCTTAGAGTGGATGAGGTTTGGAGGTCCTTTCTAACACAGACCATGCTGTGATTCTCAGTCTTAATATGGCATAGTATAAATGTATAAATGTATTGTATAAATGGATGAAGGATGTGCTGCAGTGCTTTGCTGGAGCAAGGAGTAGCAGTGGTGTAAGAGATAAGTAAGACTAAATCTTTGGAAAAGCTCAAGGTAAGATCAGCAGGAATCTTCCTAATCTCTAATTAGTTTATACAGTTCTGTAGAAAAGATCTTTTTATCCAGGCAAAAGAACCTCAGTACCTGCGTGGTGAGGACCCCAGCAGCATCTGACAGCAGAATGTGGCACAATTGTGCTGCATCACTTCCCCAACTCCTGAAGTGGCTTGGGCAGAACTTTCACTGATGTTACATAAACTGCACAGAAATAATCTCCTGGCATCTGCTGGCAATGACAGTCATCAATTCCTACACGGTTCTTGGAGCTCTTAGGTAGAAACAAAGAAGTGTTTGTTTTGCACAAGTCTGCTCTGGGTATTTTGCCAGGCGAGAAGCAAATGTTGCTAATGCAGGCTGAGAGAAAGTGTCAAGTAAAAGCTTCAGAGCAGCTCTGGGTTCACAGGGAGATGTGCACTGGAATTACTGGAGTTAATGGCTGGAGAGCAGCCCTGAGGAACAGGGTGATGAAAAGCTCAAGATGAGGCTGCAGTGTGAGTGCAGCCCAGACAGCAACTGTGTGCTGGGCTGCAGCAAGAGCACTGTGGGCAGCAGGGCAAGGGAGGGGATTCTACCCCTTTGCTCTGCTCTCCTCAGACCCCACCTGCAGTCCTGTGTGCAGTTCTGGAGCCCCCAGCACAGGAAGGACATGGAAGTGTTGGAGCCAGTCCAGGGGAGGCCACCAAGATGCTGAGAGGGCTGCAGCAGCTCTGCTGTGAGGACAGGCTGAGAGAGTTGGGGCTCTGCAGTCTGGAGAGGAGAAGGCTTCCAGGAGAGCTTGGAGTGGCCTTGCAGGATCTGAAGGGGGCTGCAGGAAGGCTGTGGAGGGACTACTGACAAGGTGTGGGAATGGCAGGACAAGGGGGATGGGTTTGAAGTGTCAGAGGGGAGCTTGAAAGTGGATGTGAGGAGGAAGTTGTTTGCAGTGAGGGTGGTGAGACACTGGCACAGGTTGCCCAGGGAGGTTATGGCTGCTCCCTCCCTGGGGGTGTTCAAGGCCAGGTTGGATGAGGCCTTGAGTGACCTGTGCTAGTGGGAGGTGTCCCTGCCTATGGCAGGGGGGTGGAACTGGCTGAGCTTTGAGGTCCCTTCTAACCTTCCCATTCTGTACTCTGCCAGAAGTGCTGGTTTTAGCTAAGTGTCAAGCAGAAGGCTCTGGGTGAGCAGTCCCATCAGGGGCCTGCAGGTATGGAGAGAGCTCTGCTCAGCAGCTGCAGCAGCCATGTGGGCAGCTGATTTCCAATCACTTTGGTCACTGCTGGATTAAAATTGAGGCTGCAGAGATTAATGGTCTGTTGTTACTAATCCACTAAACCCTGCTCCTAGATCTTTTAAGTTGACTGAACTTATAGATTGTTAAGTTCCCAAGAGATACGGATTTGTGATGGTTTTAACTATCTTGGTGTTTGGTGTTAGCAGTATCCTGTTATTTAGTGCTCTTCCAGACACTGCTCTTGGCTGTCCTGGAGGGGAGGTGAGCTTTGGACCTTTCCATTGGTGCTGTTGTACAGCACAGCAGCAATGTGCTCTGGAGTGTGTGTGGCTGAGGGAAGCTTTGCTGTGCTTGGATGCCAGCTGGCATTAGCTCACGTGAGAGCAGTGGACATCAAAGATCCTTGCACATGGTGGCCACTGTCTGCCCTCTGTGCAGCATCAGCAGCCGCAGCTGTGCCCTCAGGTGGGTTTTGCTGGGGTTTGAAGATGTCACCAACAGCAGAATGTCTGCTCAGGCTCTGGGGAGGTGCTGCCCTGTAAAGGGGTGCAGCACTTGGAGTGTTGGGGCTGGGGGCTGTTCCCAGAGATCTAGCACAGGCTTCATTGCAGTCCTTCATTTCTGAGCAGGTGGCAGAACTTTTCCCCAGGTGAAGAAGGCAGACACAGAGCAAGGGAGGCAATGAGGGAGCAGTTCCTCCCTCTCCTGGGATGTGAAGAAGCTGTGAGCACAACAGTGCAGTGCTTTGGGTTTCTGCAGGGAGTGGTAAACAAGGTGCATGAAGAGAGTGTTTCCAGGTCCCCATCAGCACAGCACAGAGGGACAGGAGTTAGGACATCAAACTGGACTGAGATCTGGGGGCATTCAGTCTGGGTGACAGCTTTGTGCCAGGCAAGGGGACGAGTGCAGCTCCTCCTGGATGTGTTTTGGGCCCCATTTACCACACCTGTGCTGGGGCTCCAGACCAGAACTGTTTTGCCTTTCAGGTATTTGTGATTTTTGCCCTTCTAAAAATGGCACTAAAACAAAACCGAAACACCTGCTGTTGAGTTCTAGAAGATTGAATTATTGAATTGTCCTGCTCTGGGCAGTTTTAAACATTATTATTATTATTACTATTCAACATTAGGAAGATGTGGAAAAGCCATAGGAGGGCATCCTGCATTTTAACTGCACTTCATTAATCTGCCTGGGACGGGGTAAGCTGCATTAGGCACTGCTATAGATTAGTAACTCATTACAATCACTGGAAAATGCTGCAGTGCTGCTGTGAGGGGGCAGCAGGTAATAAATACTTCTGATTAGTAAATTGCTCCAGATGTATGCTCTGTGTTTATACTAACACACGGCACAGGAAGGTGGCTTTAACTTTGTAATTGACTTAAGCCCTGCCAGGGAAGTCTGGTGATTAAAATAAACCCTTTATTTCATGCAGCCATCTCTCTTTCTGAACCCTGGCTTATTCCCTTGCCTTCTGCTTATCTCAGTAATAGTATGTCTTGATTAAGGATGCAAGGAGCTTTTACATCTGTTCTTGTCACAAAGCTGTGCAGGATAAAGTAGGGCAAAGAGACCTCATCATGCAAACTATGGACCTGCAGTTATTCCTTTCCCTCCAGATTTAATATTGTGGTCAAATAAAACTGGGACTGCAGAAGGAAACCCAAAGCATTTAAGTGGATTTTGGGCAATTTCTCCAAGCCTTCTGGTGGAAGAAGGAAATGTGAGGCTGAAATGTGTGTGGCTGGATGGCACATGCTGAGAGGAGGCAGTGAAACACCTGAGTGCAGCTAAAGCAAGCCCTGTCCTCAGGCCATGTTCTGGAGAAGACTGAGCTGAGACCCAGGCACTAATTGCCCTCACAACACAACCTCACCTTAGCAGCTTCACAGGCAGGCTTTGAAGCTTCAGTTGCAAGTGATTTAGACCTGGAGCTGAACTACAGGCCCACAGTAGGGTGGAAAACAGGAGTCTGATCTTCAGCTAGCACTTAGGCTAGGCACTGTGCAGATCATCCTCCTCCTCCTCAGCCTCACACTGCAAACAAATGGAGACCCCGGAGGCAATGGAGTCCCCATCCCTGGAGGCATGCCCAGATCTGTGGCCGTGGCTCTTGGGGCCATGGTGCTGTGGGGTTGATGATTGGACTGGATGATCTCAGAGGCCTTTTCCAACCTTGATGATTCTCTGGTTCCATGATTCGTTGAGTAGAGAGACAGCAGGAAGTGTCCCTGCATCCCCCCAGTGCTCTTGTGACTACCTGCTGGGTGGCTGCACAGAGCTGAGCTGCCCTAGCTGGTAGCTACAAACCTCCTCTGGTGTTGACTTGGCTCTCTGCTGGGACACCTTGGGGCCCAGGGGCTTGGCTGGCCACTGCCCAGCATCCAGAGGGGTTGGTTGTAACCCCACTGAGCAAGTGAGGACTACTGCCAGGAGTTCTGACCTTGAGTGTAAAGCAGGCAGCAGCTGTACTTGCATAAATCTGCATGACCCCAAGGATCTGTGCTGGGGGCTGAGAGAAGGGAGCTGGCCTGGAGCATGGTTGCTGCAGGGTGAGCTCCGAGGGCACAGCGTTCTGGTGAGGCTGGCTTGTGGTCAGCAGTGAGATGCCGCTCAGCTCTGTGAACCTGGGCATTTACTGCATGGTTCTAGTCCAGGTTTAGCCCTGCCTTAGATACTCCTCTAGCTGCAGAGTGGAGCTGTCAGAGCTGGCCTGGGGGCTGTCTGCACAGCAGTCCTGCAGAGACCCCTCCCGCCCATGGTCCGTTGTGCTCCAGCTTTCGCCATCTCTTGCGCTCCTGCTATTGCTGTTTTTTTCTCAGTTGCTCTGAGAGGCAATAACAGATGGCTTGCATTGCTCATTAAATCTGCAGCTACACCTCTCCAAGGACTGCAAAGATGTTAGGAAACAGACCATGGTGTGTGGAGAGCGCACGGAAGCTTGGAGCTCTCTGCCATTCCTGAGCAGCTTTCGCTAGCAGCGTTTGCAGAGCTGTGGCAGGAGTTACATCGGTGCCATGTTCTTGCTTCCCATGCCCAGGTGTGTGTCTCTTTCTCCCAAACTGAGAGAAGTGCCAGGGCTTCCTTCACCCTTGCTGCATTTGTGCTTTGCAGCTCAGAGTCAGCAGCAGTGCCTCAGCGCAGGCATTAAACCTGGGTGTGTGTAACCCTTCATGTCTCACCTTCCTCTGCTTGTCACTCTGAAACTCACAATCACAGAATTGTCAGGGCTGGAAGGGATCTTGGGGCTCGTCCAGCTCCAACCCCCCTGCCATGTCCCCCATGGGCAGGGACACTTTCCACTAGATCAGGCTGCCCAGAGCCGTGTCCAGCCTGGCCTTAAACGCCTCCAGGGATGAGGTTTCCACCACCCTTATGGTGAAGACTTCATCCCAAGCTACCCAAGCTCTGCCCTGGGATCACTTCCCTGTGACACTTTGCTCTTCTGTTGTGTCCATAGGAGCAGGACAATCTCTCTGTGTGGAGCTGTGCAGAGCTTGGCTCTGCAGTTATCACATCCTGGCTATGGTTTTTAAACCCTTAGCTTAAAGCACAGAAACTGTCAGAATCCTCAAAGAGGAAATTGTTAACAACCTCTGTGCTGCAGCTGGTCACTGCCTACCTGCTGACCTTTGAGGAGTCTCACAGCTTACTGACATTATTTCATCACTGTTTGCACATTGACTTCCTGCCAAGAAGTCAATCTGCTCCTGCTTTGCATGGCTTTGTTATTTCGAAGGTCTTCAGCTGTGGAATCAAATCCACCATGTAACAAAGACCTGGCAGAGCTGGAAGCTTTCCAGGGAAAGCCTTCCCAGGTCAAACTCAGGTGATGCTGAAATGCTACCAGTGTCTTGTGTGGCCTCCCTTCCCCTGTGCCTCACCTAACATCACTGCTGCTGAAGGGCAGCAGTTAGCCTGAGTCCCTGTTGCCCCCAGGAGAATGTTTTCCTCCTCCTTTACAGAGTGGAATTTGCACATCATTTGAACTTGGTCTTTGCTTTCGTTTTCCTGTCAGCCTCTAAACAGGGTTTGTAAGATACTTATGATGAGCTTAATGATCCCTCTCACAGAGCTGATTAGTTACCATGTAAATGGCAGTGTGGCTCTCGTGTCAGATTTAGGTGCTTGGCATTTCTGCTTTGGTGAAGATGCTTGCAGAAGCTGTCAGAAATACTCTGTGAGTACCACAATTAAAGGCAGCAGGAGGAAAGGCTGACTCAAAGGCAGAGTAGCTGCCAGTGGCCACCAGGAAAACACCAAATCTGTCTGATGCAGGAGAAAAAAGGAGGAAGAAAGGTGTGCACCATCTCTTCCTCTTCTCCTTCCCCTGGTTCCCTCCCCAAAAGGAAAGGAAGGTGAAAATGTCACCTGGAGTAGCTGAATGGAGCTAGCAACTGTCTGTAGCAGTTAGAGATGTCTGAACTGTGAATGTCCTACTTCTTGAGCCTACAGGGCTGAGAGCAGGGGTTTATGGTGGGCAGAAATTGATGAGCCTGTCAGGGGCACGGAGGATGAAGGTATCTATTACATCTTATCATTAGCCTCTGCCTTCTGCCCTGTGGGTTGTGGGCAAGGCCTGCGTGTGGCAGGGGAGAGACCAGAGCAGTCCTGCTCCAGCCCAGTGGAGTAAGCCAAGAGCTGCACTCTGCCAATGCTGCAGCTCCAGGCTGTGCCCAGGAGAGCCCAAGCAGAAGCTGTGGAGGCAGCCTGGGCTGCTGCTGGGGCAGGGAGTGTGTGACTGCAGTGCTCCTCTGGCACCTGGCAGGATGGAGCTCGCTGCCTAAGCAGAGCTTTCGGGTGCTGCTGCAGCCTGAGTGGTGCTGTGCACAGCTCCTGCTCTTGCAGCCTGCAGCTGACTGGCACTAGCTGTGCCCTGGCTCTCCCCAGAGGCCAGAGCTGTGGGCTCTGGTTTGCTCTGCAGGTAGCAAGGGAACTCGAGGTGGGTGTGAGGAGGCAGCATTGCTGTTCTCAGCTGTCCAAGGGTTATGCAACAGAACCTCTGTCTCGGAGGATTCCCAAACCTCTGGCTGACAGGGCTGGAAGGCTTTAGGTGAAGGATTTCTCTTTGCTGCCTACTTTGTATGCATTTTGCTACACTTGTGCTGCAGACCCAGCAGGTCCCCACTTTGCCCCAGGGCAAGGGATAGTGGTGTAGGGAGCAGCTCTGAGAATCTTTTTCGAGGTGGGGCAGGGGAAATGTGAGAGATCTGGAAGAAGAGTCCATGGAGCTCAGAGCTCAACCACTGCTTCACAGTCTTCCCCCACTGGAATTTCTTTCCTTCAGCACCTCTGCCAAATGCAGGAGCTCATCTCCATACCTTGGCCCCTGGTCCTGTTCTCACTGAGCACAGTGTCTGCCCCTCTCCTCATGGTTCTCTTCACTGCTGCAGCTGCTGGCCCAGTTGCTGGCTTCCCCAGGCACATCTCCTCTTCTACTCCCAGCAGCACTTCAGTAACCCACTCTTAAAGGCAGCACTCGGATCTCATCTGCTGGGCTCTGCCCAGGCTGGTTGAGCTGCTGCTCTTCTCCCCTATCAGCTCCATTCACATTTATCCTGGTGGCAAACGTTGTGCACATTCACACCCAGATGTGCACACATCTCACACACATCTATATGCATAAACAAGTGTGATAAAAATGGAGTTGGCAGGGCAGAGAAACAGATTTCCTTCAGAAGCCTGAAATAACTCCCCCAGCCCACACCTCCAGCTGCAGCCGGCGGCAGGGCTGGGTGAGGGCAGCTGTGCTGGGTGCTGGGTGGGAAGAGAAGCAGGCAGCTGGTGCGGAGGAGAGGGTGCTGGGGAGTGCTGGAGGCAGGCAGAGAAAGAGGAGAAAGTGAGGGCCTGGGAGCCTGTTTGCATGGGAGAGAGAGAGGCAAGCCCCGAGCTTGGCAGCGCTCTGGTGGGTGACTGTGCCGAGTGCTGCCAGTTGGTAGGACTTGGTTTGGTTCTGTTCAGAAATCAGAGTGGGGGAGAGGCAAGTGAGGAATTCAGACACGCTCACAACTGAAACTTAACACTTTGGAAATACCAGAAGTGTGATTGCCTGAGCAAGGGCTGGGCAGGAGAAGACTCTGATTCAGCTCCATCTCGTCGCGTTGCAGAGGTTGTGGGACCTGGGGAGTGAAGGAAGGGACTGCAGGAAGGGGAGAGGATAGTGGCAAAGGGACCTAAGGATTCTCTAGAGGATAGGATTTTATCACTGCCCCTGCTACAATTTGTGTTGCCTGGCAACCCACTCCAGTCAAACTTTGCAGGAGTGATCACCAGTTGTATGTTGCTTGTTTTCCCGAGGCCTGACTTGCAGAAGTGCTGAGCAGCTACCACTACAAGAGGTCGATGGAGACAGGTTTTGTGCCCAGCAAGTGCTCTGCAAGTCTAAGCAGTGCCATAGCTGCACGCTGGGGCTGCAGACTGCCTGGCAGAGGGCATCAGGCTCCAGGAGGTGTCTGCACACTTGCAGAGAAGGGACACCAGCTCTGCAGGAACACTCAGGAGCCAAACACCTGGGGGCAGCTTGAATCATGTCCTCAATCTCTGATAGTTCTACCTCGAAGTGCCAGGAGCAGTGGCTGCAGTGTGCTACCAGGGCTCTGAGTTCCCATCTGACTGTGCTGAGCCTCTGGTCTGTGGCAGGGCTGTAGCTGTCCAGCGAAAACTCTCTACAGATGATGAGGAGCAATTAGTGATCACTTCCAGATGATTGACCTCAGTCCCACCGGGGAAGGCCTTGTCCTGTGGCTTCGCTTTGGTTTCACCCACAGCCATGTAGCCTGGTGGTCCATAAAACCTTACGTGTTGGTGTTTTACTCTTTGATGTAGAATTGCCACAAAAATAATGAAAAGAAAGGAAATGTTGATGTCCCCATATGGTAAAAGTAGAGATCGTTCAGTGCCAGTTCTGCCAAAGTGGCATTTTTACTCACCCCAAATTCACCAAGAGGTTTTGCAGCTGAATTAATCAAATACCACCTAAAGCAGGAAATCTCTTCTTTTACTAGGAGCTATTTCTGGAGCAGGGGAGAGGAAAGGTTGTAGATCTCCTTTCAGCACAAATCCAGCCTGCTGTTATCCCTACAAAGGCTGTTAGATTAAATACTGCCCTGGGACTGCCAGGGCGAGCAGTGAGGATTGTTGGATTGCCTTGGAGGAGAAGTGTGAACACAAAATTGCTTTTGTTTGAGTGGTCTCCTGGTTTTTGAGAGTAACCAGACCTTCCTCGCCCCCTTCCTCTCAGAGGTTATTTTGTTTGCTGCCCTGACGCCCCCACACAGGCTGCTGCCCAATGGCAGAAGATAATGAGAAGAAATGTCAAGTGCTTGGGAAGGAGATGCTGTCACTGTTGGGGCACCCTGCTGCTGGCAAAGCCCCCAGCCAGCCAGCTGAGCTCTGCAGTAGCACTGCCAGCCCGGGGCCACGTTCTTCACATCTACCTTGGGCTGCAGCTGGGGAAGGCCACAGTTAAGGACCTGTGTGCTCAGAAGGGAGGCCGTACTACAGCTGGGTGACCCAAGCTCCTGCTTGTCCCAGCAGCAGGCCCAGGGTGGATTCAAAGTCATGGGAAGAGCTCCTATCAGCTCGGCTGGTTTAGAATGCGCCCAGCGTAAGCTGCTGTGAGAGCATCATTCATCAAAATGCTGCCTCTGCAGAGTGCTGCTGCACTCCTGTTAAATCTTATTAATCTTCACTCATACAAGAGAGCTCTGTGAGCTCCATGGACTGATGAGAGTTATGGACTCGGGCTCCTTACAGCTGGTGATGTGCCCAGGAGAGGGGCAGGAACGGACAGGAGGGGAAGGCAGAGGGGAAGGCAGAGTGCTCCAGCGCTGCACAGCAGGGACCACGCAGAAGGGGTTTGACCTGGAGCCTGCAGGTCAGCAGAACAGTCTGAAGCAGCTGCAGCCATGGCTAAGCTATTCCTCAGCTATGGAATAGGTCTCTCAGGTAGAGGGCAGCTGCATTTGTGCCAGATGACCTCTGCAACCTGGAGCTTCTGCAAAGAGCACAGAGCTAAATCTTATCAATATGTCCTAAGGAGATGTTCCTGCACAGAGTTGTGCTGGGGAAGAAACAAGCAGGTGCTGCATACACAGTGCCATAAGGATTTAAGAAAACATGAATCCTTTGGGGTATGGGGCTGGATCAGCTCCAAGCATGTATGGATGAGTGGGGATCAGTCTGACTAATGCAAAATAAGTTGGCATCTTCTGGTGCTGAGTTTCCTGTGTAGCTGAGTGAAAACCTGGCACTGTGACATGCCAGTTGCAGTGAACCAGGTATGAAGCTGGGTAAAGGATTCTTTCAATGCATCCAGTTTCATCACCCAAGTTTGACCTTAAGCATCTATTTAAAAGGGCTCAAAATTGGGTTTAGAGTCAGTGGTGTTGGGTGGTCACCCAGCCAGAGATGCTGGGCTGTGGTTTGTGTGCCCCTGGGTTTCCCTGGAGGTCAGCATGAAGCTCCAGCCAGGCTAGGCCAAAGGTGGAACACACAAACGTTTGGAAGTAAACCTTAGGAAGTGTTTAGAGCAGAGGTAAGTAAAATAAGCCAGGGCAGAGCCCTGGGTGCAGGTGCAATGTGTCTGGGCTTCAGAGGATGTTGGAGCTGCAGGTGTCTCTGCTTCAGATGTGCCAGGCTGCTCAGAAGCAGTCACATCTACATCTGCAGCCTGTTCCCAGTCTCGAGCTGGCCAGCCC
Source organism: Semnornis frantzii (assembly GCA_013399775.1). Lineage (NCBI taxonomy): Eukaryota > Metazoa > Chordata > Aves > Piciformes > Ramphastidae > Semnornis > Semnornis frantzii. The sequence goes on from VWYK01068562.1 coordinate 17,502, forward strand.
TCACCATAAAAGAATTCTTTCCTCTTGCTGCAGGCAAGGATAAAAGAGTGCCTGAAACTTCTGTGGAGCCTGACTTGGAAGAAAGAAGAGCACAGAGATGAAAAGGAGGGAAGCTAGGAAATCCCTGATGAAACCTTTGCAGTCCCATGTTCCTGCAGACAGCTCCCCTGAGCTCTTTGTTAATTCTGACCTGAACCAGTTTTAAACATTTTGCTCTTTCATTAGCGTCCAAAGTCTCATCTCTCAAAGGTCAGGGAGAGCAAGCACTGGACAAGAGACACCCAGCTGCAGGGGGTAGCTTGTTCTGCCTGGGATTTCTGCACCGCAAGTGCAGGATGCTGGCAATGCACAGGAGTCCTGATTGTCTTCTGCCACTGCAGTGCCGGCAGGACTCTGAGCTGGGCACTTTGCTTAGGTAAATGATCTGGGGCTCAGTAGTGACACCCTGAGTGAGCAGCATGGCACTGTGCAACCACAGATAGCTTCTCATGCTGCAGAGTGAGAGTCTCTGCTTGCTCCTGGGGACTCAGGATCTGGAGTCCTGTGTGCAGTTCTGGAGCCCCCAGCACAGGAAGGACATGGAAGTGTTGGAGCCAGTGCAGAGGAGGCCACCAAGATGCTGAGAGGGCTGCAGCAGTTCTGCTGTGAGGACAGGCTGACAGAGTTGGGGCTCTGCAGCCTGCAGAGGAGAAGGCTTCCAGGAGAGCTTGGAGTGGCCTTGCAGGATCTGAAGGGGGCTGCAGGAAGGCTGGGGAGGGACTACTGACAAGGTGTGGGAATGGCAGGACAAGGGGAATGGGTTTGAAGTGTCAGAGGGGAGATTGAAAGTGGATGTGAGGAGGAAGTTGTTTGCAGTGAGGGTGGTGAGACACTGGCACAGGTTGCCCAGGGAGGTTGTGGAGCACAGAATGGGATCTTTGATCACATTGAGTGATTCTGTGCTCCACAACCTCCCTGGAGGTGTTCAAGGCCAGGTTGGATGAGGCCTTGAGTGACCTGTGCTAGTGGGAGGTGTCCCTGCCTACGGCAGGGGGGTGGAAGTGGATGAGCTTTGAGGTCCCTTCCAACCTTCCCATTCTCTGATTGTATCCCATGGTCTGGCAGCACTCAGAACAGACTCAGTGATCCCAGCCCTTCCTGGCAGTTGAAAGGGAGCTCAGGGATTTTCAGACTCTTCCACCCCTGCTGTGTGCAGCAGTGGGAATGTGCACGAACTGGGCTCCTCTGGAAGGACTCTGAGAGAGTCAGGATCTGCTTCAGCCTGAAACAATGCTTGTGTTGAACAATACATCAGAGCCTTGGCACGGCTGGGTGCTGCTCCTGGCTGGCAGAAGGGCTGGCACTCAGCAGCTCACAAAAGTTAGCTGCAAAGCTGTTTTTCCCCCCCCATGCTGCTGAGAAGTATCAGTCACCAGGAGCCAGCAGTGTCTGGGAGCCTGCTGGAGAGCCACAAGGCCATGCTCAGTTTTCCATCGCCATGGCCCTGCCTGGGCTGGATCCCTGTCTTGGCTCAGCCTCTGCAGCAGAGTTCTCCTTGCAGAGCTGCTTCTGTCTGGCCAGAAAAGCACTTCTTGGGCCTTGTGATCTCAGGAAGCAGCAGGACATGGAGCTGAAGTGCTGTGGGCTTAGGGGCTCGGGCGAGCTGTGGGATGATCTGGGTTAGTGCCCTGCCTGCCAGCCCCAGCATGACCAGAGCCCTGCAGCCAGCTCGGCTCCCCTTTGCTGCTGCCCCTGGGCTGGCCCTGTGCCCTTTGCTGCAGTCCTTTGCCCCTAGCCGTGGCGCCAGGGGAAGGTGACTCCTGTGCATGTTCTGTGCTGGCCATGCCCATGCAGGCCCCCAGGCTCACTCCCAGCTCTGCTGGGTTCTCAGGGCAGGCTGAGGGCAGCCTTCCCTCTTTGCCAGGCATGCCCCTTGGTTAGGGTGGTGGAGATGCCCACGTTGGCTCTGCTTGAGCAGTATGGATCCTCTGCACAGTGCAGCTCCACAAGATGCTTCCATGGCATATTCTGGACCAGGGGGTTCTGTGTGCCACAAAATCCCATGGGATTTGGGGCTGCTGTGTGTTTTGTAGGATCAAACACCTATTATTGATGCTGTGCCACTAGTCTTAAGGTTAATTGGAAGACCTTGAATTTGCCTCAGGAGTGATGAGTACTTACATTCTGGGCACAGCTCCCTCATAGGAAGACTGCTGAAGAAATAATTTGGCTTTCCTGGAGCCAAGGATTTGGGAGAAGGACAAAAAGCCCTGCCTGTGGCAGCTGACAAGACAGTCCCTGGCTGTGCCATTCCTGATCTGTAACTTTCTGTTCAGAGGTGCAGAGAGCAGCTGGGGTCAGGAGCCCGAGAGCTGTCACTAGCTGTGTGCTTCTGAGGAAGGGACTCGGTGGTTTCCTGCTAGAGGAAACCTTATTAATTTAGCATTAATAATGTATTGAACTTTAAAGGCTCAGGGATATTGAGGCCATTTCTTTGAAGTTGCTGAGTGTCCCCAAACCACGCTGAAATTAATGGGAGTGGAAGGCATGCAGTGTGATGAAAAGAAAGAGTATTCTGAAGTTAATGCCACAAGATCTCTTGCTGCTTCTTGCTGCATTATTCTATAGAGCTCCTCAGACTTTCTCTCCAGACATGATTAGACAACTCACTGGAGAGGAGCTGCCCCGTCCAGCAGCAGGCAGAGCAGCTGTGGGTGTGTGCTGATGCTCCTGTCAGAGACTGGAGGGCACTGAGACAGCCAAGCAGTGCTCGTGGGGGTCAGGAGCCAGGAAAGCCTGAGCCTGCCAGTGGTACCTCAGATGAAAGGTGCTGGTTCCCCCCACTGCCTGAGGTCAGGGTTAGCTTTAATTGCTGCACTGCTGCTCTGTGGTTTGCTCCTGCATTCATTTCATTGCTTTGATTTCTTGCATGGTTCAGCTTTGATTGATGGAGTCATAGAATGAGATGGATTGGAAGGGGCCTAAGATCATCTGGTTCCAACCCCCCTGCCCATGTCAAAAGTCCCTTCCCTTGATGCAGCTTTGACTGTTGTGCTGTAGCTCATTCCAAAGGAACATGGATCCCATGGATGATGTGTTTGGGTCTGGGAAGCAGAGGGTCTTGTCCCTGGCTGACAGCAATCTGCAGGTAGAAGCTTCAGCATTGTCCCATACCAAACACAGCTGCACAGCTTTCCCAGGCAGCACCAAGAGCTAGGCAGAAGGTTTTTGCTGAAGAAGAAATTAGCAAAAAGTGCTGCTTTAAAACCTGAGCCATCAGGTGTGGCACTGCCTCAGTCCTCCAGGCACTGGGCCAGAAGCTGCTTGGAGGGGCAGAACAGAACTGTCTGTGCCATGGTGTCTCTGTGTCCCTCGTGTGCTGGACACGAGGGAAGGAGAGCAGCTTTGCAGGGCTGTGTGCTGCAGAAGTGGAGGTGGGAGCAGTGTGGAGAGCTGGGTGCTAACCAGGGTGCAGGGCCAGGCAGTAATTCACCCTGCAGTACCACCCTGGTGCTGCCAGGTGCTTGGGAAGAGTGGGTCAGAAGGTTTTACCTGGCACTGAGAGCTTTGGACAGGACCTGTTGGTTGGTGGTTCAGTTACTTTAGACCTTCAGTGACACATGCTTGCTGAAGAGTGACTGATGGCAAGCTGGGACCCTCCACCCAGACCCATCTATTTCTGCACCTTCCTTCACCAGCAGGACAGAGCCTGCAGTTACCTGGTGGTCATCTGCTTTGATTGGAAAAGATCTAAGATCATCTCAACATTGCTCACTGGGAACGATCCTGCTTGCACAAGAGCTTATTTGAATTGCTTTGATAGTATTCAGAGGTCAGAAAGCAAGGAAGTTGTTAACTAACTCCATTTCTACCCTTTCCTAAACAATGGGATGGAAGAACTGATCTGACAAGGCAGATAAGGGAAGTGCACAGTCACTGGCAAGATTAATAGCAGAGGGAAAAATGATGTCCTAGAGTCCTGCCTGCCAGCCCTGAGCAGTGGCCTTCAGACTGACTCTACCTTGCCTTCTCTCCTTCCCTTGCCTTCCCTCCTCTCCTTGCCTTCCCTCCTCTCCTTGCCTTCCCTCCTTCCCTTGCCTTCCCTCCTCTCCTTGCCTTCCCTCCTCTCCTTGCCTTCCCTCCTCTCCTTGCCTTCCCTCCTCTCCTTGCCTTCCCTCCTTCCCTCACCTTTCCTCCTTCCCTTGCCTCGCAAGATTTGAAACCTTTCAGTGAAAAGGTTCACAAGCAGAGCTGAGTGGAAGGGGTGCCAGGAGTACCTGCAGCACAAGATCCTGCTCTCTGCTGAGCAGAGCTGAGCCTCAGACACACTTCCCACTTGCTGCAGAGGTTTTTAGATGCTCCCCAAGCCTTGCAGAGCTGTGGTGAGAGAGCAGCCTAAGGTGGGCTTGAGCCCTTGCAGACACTCCTTCATGGTTCTCCACAGAGCATTGCCTGAGCAAGTGTCCACCTGGGCACTGGGTGGCTGTTGCCCGTGGGCAGCTGCAGAGGCAGAGCAGAGGCAGCAGTCAAGCTGTACTGTGAAGCTCTGCCACCACTGCCTGCATATGGATGAGGCTGCTCGGAGGAAGCCTCACCCCTTGGCCTGGGTTTTTAATTGGAATCTTATCAGAGGCAAAACTACAATAAGTAGGAAAGGCTGAGAGCAGTCAGGTCTCTGTGCCATAGCACAGCTCCCATGGCAGTGCCTTCCTTTTGCCCTCAGAGGTGATAAAAACAGGTCACGTCCCTGTGCCTGCGTTGGATACTGCTTGGAATTCACAGCAGCAGTGAGAGCCTTTACACATGGGGCTGGTGAGGGAAGGATTTGTGGAACTGCAAAGTATTAAGTTAATGAAAGAGCATTTGCATGTTTCCTGAGCAAAGTGTTGCAAGGAAAGGGCCCTGGCGTGGCTGATGGAAGCATTTCATTTCCTGATCCCTTCCCGAGCCTTTGTTTTCCTCCTCTCCCTGGTGGCACAGCGATGCAGGCAGTGCAGGCTGCAGGATCCAGGAGCAGGCTCAGCTCCCCTGTCCTGCCACTCTGCACTCACAAATGGTGATTTATGCAGTGCCTGGAGTGTGTATTCCCAGGCTCTCTTAATACAAAAGGGCTGTGTAAAAACATCTTCAGTGATAGCTGCAATTATGGGTTTTAAACAAACCCAACGTTAATTACAGAGGCCTGAGGCTGCAGCTCGCTGCATCTGCTGCAGTCCCCTGCTGCCAGCCCCACTTTGGACACGTCTGTCCCACTTGCCTGAAGAGCCATTTGCTGGTGGGAGCCCACAGCTGAAGAGGTTCACTCATTACTTAGACTGACCAAGTCTGTGTTCCCTCCAAAGCCTAAGCAACCCATCCTCGGGTCTCACAGCCTGCAAAACAGCCTCAGGAATGTAGTAATGAAACCCAACCACATCACTGCAAAGTGTGCAGCACCCCAGGGTCTGCAAGGGAGCAGAAAAGAGAAGGCCTTTCCTTACAGCTTCATTTTTAACTCACCCTGCACTCTTCTCTGGAGGGCTGATTTTCTGTTTGAAGACTTGGTCTGCTGAACACTGCAGGAACCCCCTCTGGGTTTAATTCCTGCCATAGGAACCCCCTCTGGGTTCGATTCCTGCCATAGGAACCCCCTCTGGGTTCGATTCCTGCCATAGGAACCCCCTCTGGGTTCGATTCCTGCCATAGGAACCCCCTCTGGGTTCGATTCCTGCCATAGGAACCCCCTCTGGGTTCGATTCCTGCCATAGGAACCCCCTCTGGGTTCGATTCCTGCCATAGGAACCCCCTCTGGGTTCGATTCCTGCCATAGGAACCCCCTCTGGGTTCGATTCCTGCCATAGGAACCCCCTCTGGGTTCGATTCCTGCCATAGGAACCCCCTCTGGGTTCGATTCCTGCCATAGGAACCCCCTCTGGGTTCGATTCCTGCCATAGGAACCCCCTCTGGGTTCGATTCCTGCCATAGGAACCCCCTCTGGGTTCGATTCCTGCCATAGGAACCCCCTCTGGGTTCGATTCCTGCCATAGGAACCCCCTCTGGGTTCGATTCCTGCCATAGGAACCCCCTCTGGGTTCGATTCCTGCCATAGGAACCCCCTCTGGGTTCGATTCCTGCCATAGGAACCCCCTCTGGGTTCGATTCCTGCCATAGGAACCCCCTCTGGGTTCGATTCCTGCCATAGGAACCCCCTCTGGGTTCGATTCCTGCCATAGGAACCCCCTCTGGGTTCGATTCCTGCCATAGGAACCCCCTCTGGGTTCGATTCCTGCCATAGGAACCCCCTCTGGGTTCGATTCCTGCCATAGGAACCCCCTCTGGGTTCGATTCCTGCCATAGGAACCCCCTCTGGGTTCGATTCCTGCCATAGGAACCCCCTCTGGGTTCGATTCCTGCCATAGGAACCCCCTCTGGGTTCGATTCCTGCCATAGGAACCCCCTCTGGGTTCGATTCCTGCCATAGGAACCCCCTCTGGGTTCGATTCCTGCCATAGGAACCCCCTCTGGGTTCGATTCCTGCCATAGGAACCCCCTCTGGGTTCGATTCCTGCCATAGGAACCCCCTCTGGGTTCGATTCCTGCCATAGGAACCCCCTCTGGGTTCGATTCCTGCCATAGGAACCCCCTCTGGGTTCGATTCCTGCCATAGGAACCCCCTCTGGGTTCGATTCCTGCCATAGGAACCCCCTCTGGGTTCGATTCCTGCCATAGGAACCCCCTCTGGGTTTGATTCCTGCCATATTACACAGCCACCTCAGATTGCTTCTCAGTGCTTGAAGCAGATACCTTGAGAGTGATGAAGCTACTCAGAGTGAGCTGTAGACCTCTACATGGCCAGCCCAGCAGTATGACATGGCTAAGGGACAGCTCTTCCTAGCTGGAGAAGGAGCAGGATGAGGCCCATAAAGGCAGTGGCCCTAAGTGAAGCCCACCCCAGCATCCCTCTGAATACATCTTCCCTTTGCAGTGCTCCCCAGTGCCAGAGCAGAGCTGAGGATTTCTTTCTCCTGCAGCAGCCTCTGTGCCACTTTGCCGTGGATCTCCTCTCGGTGTCACAGTGGATGGATGCCTTGCACCAAGCTCATTATGATTAACAAAGTGGGTTTCTTTTTAATCTCATAACTCTGCAGAAGGGGCAGCAGTGATAAAGAGGTTATCATGTATTTAATGGCAGGGCAATGCCAGCCAGGGCAGCACCAGCAAGACTCTTAGGATGTAAGTTAAGTAGAGCTCTGCATGCAGAGTGCTTAATCCAGCAATCAGAAGAACTCAGATCAATAACACTCAGATGAAGAAGGATTTTTCTCCCCTAAGTGTAGAGTCTGATTTTCCTCAGTCCTGCATCCCTCATCTCTGTGCCATGCAGTAGAAGTGAATGGAGGACTCTGGCCTGGCAGGATTCTGCTCCTGGCTGTGCTCAGGTGAGAAGGCAGCAGGTAACAAAGCCCTCCCACCTCCTGCTTCAGTCTACAGAGTACAGCAGTGAGTGCAGGTGACTGGTTCAAACCAGCCAAGCCACTGCCTTCATCCCAGCATCCACAGCACCTCAGCATCACCATTCCCATGTGCTGCAGGTGGGATGTGGGCACCTCAGCATCTGTGTCCTGCCCTCTGGCAGGGTCTTAGCTGATGTCTTGAGAAGAGTTTTGCTGGCTGAGCCCCAGCTCCACTCTGCACCTTGAGCCTGCTCCTCTGATGTTCTGAGCCAGCCACAGCCACTGCTGGCTCTGTGGGGCATTGGCATCCCTCACTGCTTGTGCTGCCTGCAGGGTTCTGTGAGCTGCTCAGGGCTGTTGCATAGCCAGGGGAGCAGACAGAAATTCACAGCACCCTGCAGAACTTAGCTGTGATCTCATGCTTCACAATGGGCACCCCTGCAGCAGTCTGACCAGAGAGAGCAGCACAGCTCAGATCAGCTCCAAATCAATGCCCTCTCTGAGAGACAGCTGCCATAATGGTGTCAGAGCAGCAGAGCCCTGAGCTCAGCCAGCGCCCAGGGACAGCTGCACCAGGTGGAGTCCTCCATCAGCCTCCACACCTGGCACCAGCATGGCCTTTGGACAGTCCCTCTGATGGCAGAGGTGCTGAGGGCAAAAGCTGCTGCAAAGCCTCTTGTGCAGGTAGCCTGCTCCTGGCAGCAAGGGGGCTGGCAGCAGGGCTGCATTTTTGGTGCCTTGCAGAAGCAACAACCTTGCTTGGAAGCCAAAGGCATGCTTGAGGTTGCAGTGGTGGAAGCAGAAGTCTTGGACTTACCAGAAATACTCTTTCGCGGCTCTTGAAGCCCCTCTAGGCATACAGAATGGCTTTGCAGGCCTTTTGTCTTCCCAGTGCCTTACATGAGAGGTCATGGCAAAGGGAGGAGCTGCAGAGCTCGGGTGGGAGCACGGGAGCCTCAGAGCCCACCCAGCAGCACCAATCTCTCTGTGGCCCCCAAGTGAGGAACTGCAAGGAGAGACACAATAGCTTGGCTGAAATGCGAATGATGCTGAGAGAATTTTGCTATTTTCAGTGTCATGAGCTGGCACATATGAAGAATCTTTTTGCTTGGCAACAGTTGCTGAGCCATAAGGTTGAACCTGTTTACCCAGGCACAGTGCCACGCTGTCAGATGGGCACTGCTACAGCAACTGCAGAGAGCCTGTGCTGTGTGTGCATCAGGTGTGAGTGTCCCAGATAGGATTCCCAGCAAGGCTCTCCATATGGCTGCTCATTCTAATTTCATGTTCCCTTGTGCCAGCACTAATCCAGGTATGGGTCTGACCATGTTTGAAAACAGAGAGCAGCTTTGTCTCCCTTGGTAAGACCTCCTGTCTTGTGCAGCACAGACTGGAGCTGTGGCTTGGCAGCAGTCTTCAGAAGCCAAACTTCCCTCCCTGCCCTTAGCAGACCCTGGCCTCCCACACTCCACAAACCTTTTTCCTTTCCAACCAAAGTCCCTGTAGGGTCCACCAGAGCAAGTCCTTGGCACCAGGCTGGACTTGCCATGCAGAGCAGAGTGGATGTCTGTGCCCAGGCACTCTCTGCACTCTTTGGCAGGATGCTTTGGCAGAGCTGCTGTAAGAGGCTGAGGTTTCAGGGCTTGGGAGAGCCTGGCACTGGGAGTTGTCTCCCTGGATGCTCTCTCACGACCACCACCTGCCTCTTGCTGCCACTGGCCTGGGTTGTCTGTGTGTCAGCAGGACTCCCACCCTGCCTGTGCCCTTAGCCATGCAGGGTGGCTCTGCTACCTCATCCGATTGGCTTATTGGCTTTGCTATGTGTTGTGCTCTCCTCTGTATGGAAGGGACAAGGATCTGACGTCTGTGGAATGTGCAGAGTGATGCCAGGTCCTGTTCTTGGGTAGCTGAAGCAATTGCTCAGGCAGTTCTTTAGCACAGCACTTTGCTAATCTAATTGTCTTGCTCATCTCATGCAGTCTGCTCCATACCAGTGAGGAGAAAAATATTCCTGTGCCTACTTCTCTTTTGCTGGGTGTTGAGGCAACAGAGAGAAGCAGAGGTGCAGAGGCAGCACCTTTAGATTGTGGTTTCATTTAAACTCTGAACCATAGATTGCATTTTTCTTCTTGTAGCATGGAGCTTGGGCACAGGCAGCAGAGGGTTTGGTTTGTTTCTGGGGCTGGTAGTGACAGGGTGAGGGGCAGTGGCTTTTAGCTGGAAGAGAGATTTAGACTGGAAGAAATTCCTTGCTGTGGAGGGTAGTGAGACACTGGCACCGGTTGCCAAGGGAGGCTGTGGATGCCCCCTCCCTGGAGATGTTCAAGGGCAGGTTGGATGGGGCCTCGAGCACCCTGAGCTGGTTGGAGGTGCAGGGCTGGATGAGGGGTTGGAACTGGATGATCTTAAAGGTCCCTTCCAACCCAAACCACCCTGTGGATCCATGGCTGCTGACAGGCAGCTGTTGTGTGGGAAAATGCTCATCCCCCCTGAGGTTCTCAGCCTCCATACACCTTTCTTACTCCCTTCTGAAATGCTGCAGCTGTGGCAGTCACCACAAGATGAGCTGTAATGCATGGGAGGTGCCAAGCAGGATTGCTGTGCTCTGCTGGGGCTCACTCAGGACCCTCTCCTGTCACCTGCAGCATTCTGAAATCTTCCAGGGATTTTGCAGCAGAACACAGAGGTGCAAAAGCACCTACAGAAACCAGTGCTGAGAGCCAGGGCCTGCAGCTCTGTATTTTGGTAGTGGTTTAAGGTTTAGCATTTCCTAAATGCTGGCATAGTGCAGTCCAGCAGAGCAAAGCCATACACAGTCCTGTGGGCAGTGACAGAAAGCTGGAATAATGAAGGTGGTGGCATCTGAGAGCTGCACACAGTGCCCAGTCCTTGTAGCCTGAGGTGTCACCAGTCAGCTAACACTGGGAGGAGAAATCTGCACCCAGCCTACTCCCATTCCACTCCTGGCTTGCTGGAGCAGCAGAGTTGGAATTAACTTCAGCCTCCCTTTTGTGTCTGCAGTTCACAGCCAGTTAAATCACAAACACTGCTTTGTAACACAGCAGGATGCAGTGGTGCTCAGCCGGGGTCCCTTCAGCCTGCCGGTCACAGCCTCTCTGTCACTGCTCACGATGACTACAACCAGTTTTAGTAAGTGCCTGGAGCTGTTCCCGGGGTGATTGTGCCTTTTGTGTGCAGTGGGGGATCTAGAAAGGGAGCTGCAGCTGGAGCTGCTGAACTCAGCATCTTCTGTGGCTCTGTGCTTGTGTGAAGTCCTTCCTGGGCTTAGTGCAAGGGACTGCGTCTGACCAACCCGAAGCAGCCCAGGTGCCATGCTGAGAGGGTAGCTGAGCTGCCTGTAGCCCAGGGAGGCAGCAGGGGCTCTAACATGAAAACACCAAGCCTGGCACCACAAGAGCTGTGCTGCAGCCCTCAGCTGCTGTCCTGCAGGGGCTGACCACAGGTTTGTCTCTCTGCCTTTTGGAAGCACCCCCAGTCAGCAGGGACTTACATTTCAGCCACAGGGTTTGAATCAGAGCTGTTTCAGCTGGACCTGTAAGATCCCTGAGCCCAACCTTCAGCCTAAGACCACCATGTCCTGGAGTGCATTTCAGGTCTTGCTCTGCTGCTTTCCTTCAGGCCCAAGAGAAGCAGTGACCTTATGGGGAGCAAACTGATCAAGGCCTTTCTTCTCCTGCCTGTTCAGGAATTTGGAGCTGTCACTTCAGACCTTTTTTGGGGAAAGGAAGGGGAGAAACTGCTTCCCAGTCCAGCAGCTTGGGCTCAGCTCCTGACCCCTGTGTATGAGAACACTTTGCCTCTGCATTTTTATCTCAGACTGAATTTATGGGTGGCACAGAAGCCATCAATAGTGCCATAGATCCTCATTTTCTACCTGAACAGTCCAGGAGGCAGATGTGTTTTATTGTGTAAGAACCAGACAAGGTCCTTTAAGCTATGGATGGGTAGCATCAGCCAATAAATGGAGCTTGGAGCATGGCCCTTCTGCAGCAGCTGGTGCCCTGCCCACTGCCTCCAGAGCTGCTGTCACTGAGTATTTCCTATGCTTTGCCTTTCTTTTATGGTTCTTTGATTATTTCTTTCTAGCTCAACAAAATTCACCAAAAATCCATGAAGGCTGGTGGGCTTACAAGGAGGTGGTCCAGGGAAGCTTTGTTCCAGGTAAGTGCTCTTTAAAAGTCTGAGGCTTGATTAATTTGCTTTGATTTTCTGGAGTGCATGTGGCTGAGTCTGGGGGAGGAGCTTTCGGGGGGTTGTGTTTGTTGGGTTTTTTTGATCCAAATGAAGTGTGGAAAGCAACTCTCCAGATTTCCTTGGGGTTGGTTTGGGCTGGCAGAGATGCTGCAGTGTATTGTTCACAGAATGCCAGGTTGGAAGAGACCTCAAGGATGACCTGCCCCAACCTTTCCAGGGGTAGTAGAGTTGTCCTGGTTTGGACTCAGCCAGCAGCTGAGCCCCAGCAGCCCAGTCTCAACGGAGGGCTTTCCAAGGAGGAAAGGAGACAGGGGCCCAGGTGCTAGGTGAGATGAAGATAATTTGCAGCTCTGTTGCAGAGATCTCAGATTACACAAAGGGAAAACAAAAAGAGGAGGAAAAGTGCCCAGGACACTGTGGAGAGAGCTGTGAGACCCACGGGCACCACACACAGCCCCAAACCAGAACAGAAGGGACCAGCCCCAGCTCCAGAACTGGGCAAACCCAGCAGAGGACACCTGACAAACTGCAGAGTGCTTTACCAGTGCCGCAAACCCCAGGCAGGCCTTGCCCTGCCACACAGTGAGCATGGTCTGAGCTTGGTGTAGAACAGGATCCACCCTGCTCTGTCCCCTGTCCCACTGGGGTGGGCACAGCTCCTGGCCCCCATCCTTCCACTGGGGTCACTCAGCTTACCCAGTACAGAAGCTGAGGTGAGAGGTCCAGCAGATGTTGTGTGTTCAGCTCCCAACACAGTCACAGCCACATGCAGCCTGGCACAGCCCCTCAGGAGCACCAAGCCCAACCTAGAACCCTGCTCTGCAAGATTCACCTTATGCCACAGCCCCAAGCACCACAGCCAAACCACCCTGAAACACAGCCAGGGTGGGTGACTGCACCACCTCCCTGGTGGGAGGCTATGGGAAGAACCTGAAGAGCATCACCCCCTGCCTGCAGGCAGTGTAAGCCTCCCTGCTGGTCACCACCCAAGGTGCCTGCAGCCCATGCTCGTGTGGCAGAGCTGCTCACTGCCCCAGCCTAAAGCTGCTGTGGAAAACCATTGCCAGCTTGGAAGGTGAGCAGGTGATGCCTGGGCTGGTCCAGTCCTGATGCCATGGCTTGAGAACATCCTCAGGAGCTTGAAAAGAGTCCTGACTCAAAATCTCAGGAAGCGGAACTTCAGACTAGTGTGAAGAGACAGCTCCTTCAGCAGAGCCCCCTGGATGAGCCCAGCACCTGTGGAGTGTGGGACTAACCTGGCTCACATCCTCTGGGATTGCTCCAGGACAGCTACAAACAGCTCCCTGAGGCAGCCACGAGGGAGGCAGGGCTGGTGTGGGGGCACCTTCCTGGCTTGGTCCAACTCAATCTGCAAGCCTCAGCAGCAGAGGAATTCTTACAGAGCAAACAACTAACTTTTGGTAGCAGCACCTAGGATTTGAGCCTCTGCAAAGGGTCTGTAAGGCACTTAAGGCTGCGTTTTATGGTGCTGATCTCAGCCTAACACATCAGAAAGGCTCTGGAGGTGCACATGAAGCTTACCCATAAAGTTAGCAGTCACGTAGCAGATCTCGCCTGAGATGCTAATTAGCACCTGAGAGGTGCTAGCTGGGAGGCAGTTTGAGAGCTGGAGCTGAAGTTGCTGGCTGCTGTGCACTGAAGCAAGCAGCCATAGCCATCTGCTAAGATGCTTCTCTCCACAGCTGTGGCATGTCCCAGGGCTGAAGGTGCCACTCCCCAAGACACTAAAGGGAATATTTGTCCAAGATTCTGTCTGTGCAGTTCACAGCTGCAGCTGAGCTGTGCTGACTGAGTACAGCTTTAGCTGCTTAGGGGAGCAACCACCAGCGTGGAGAGGACTAATTGGGGCTAATAGCCTCATAAAACACTCCAGGATGAGTGGCTGAAGCTTGTCTGTCACAGCTTTGGCAGTGAGTGCTTCCCACCTACTTGAAAGCAAAGCCACTGCCTCTGAGCTGCCTTGCCATTGCCAGTGGTGCAGGTGCACTGAGGCTCATCTCAGCAAGCTCAGCCTAGAGGATGCCATCCCTAAGCCTCTGCTCCCTGCTCTGGTTTGGGTGCGTTGCACCCAAGCACCTAAGACCTCTGCATCCTGTGCACATTTGTCTTTGGGCAGTTCATAGAAGCCAAACTGCTCTAGAGCCACAGAACTGTTCAGACTGGAAAAGACCTTCAAGATGATTAAGTCCAAGCATTACCTAACTCCACTGAGACCACCACTAAACCCTCAGCACCACATCTGCACAGCTGTTCAGTCCCTCCAGTGGTGCTGATCAACCACTGCCCTGGGCAGCCTGCTCCAGGGCTTGACCAACCACCCAGGGAAGAAATTTTTCCTCATGTCCAACCTAAGCCTTCCCTGGTACAACTTGAGGCCAGTCACTGCCTCACTGCTAAATTCCAGACTCCCTGTATGCTGGGATGGATTTTAGAGAAAAAATACTTGAAATCCCCTCCCGATGCCACAGGCTCCTCTGGACACGGGTTTGTGCCACTGGGAGTCAGAGATCAGGTCCCAGGCCCAAGCTGCCAACTTCCCTTCCTGCAGCAAAGAGAGCAGTGGTGGCTGACAGGTCCTCTCCCTGCAGGAGCTGTGGCTCAGCTCTCTCTTAGTGCCCAGCCTTGCAGATGAGGGGCAGAGGGGGCAGGGGCAGGAAGGTGCACCCATAGCTGGCTCTGTGCAGACTGCTGCTGCAGAAGGCACTTGCCCATCTCTCTAAAAACACAGCATTGCTCCTAGGACTTAAATCATGTAGGCAAACAAACCAGCAAGTAAGTGGTGCTTTAAAATGTTAATTGAATGCAGATTAGGTTCCAAATTAAACTTCAGGGAGTGCTGAAGGATGACGAATGGATGCTCTTGCCAGGCATGCTGATTTGCATAATAATCCATAGTACTGCACCTTCCCTGGCCTGGAGTGAGGAGTGCCTCAGGATGGGTTACAAGACATCTCAGCAACCTTTGCAAGCTCTCCTGCCTGGACCAGGCAGTGCCATGGGGGCACAGCAAGCGTGTTCAGGGTGGCAAAGGCTCTTTCAGACCATTCTGTGCCACTTCTTTTGCTTCAAACAGAGGTGCCCAGCCTCGGGCACTCTGCTGTGTCTGTCCTGACTCTCTCCATACTGCTCCTGGTTTCTTTGTAGCATCCTTGAAGTGGGCTTTGGTAAGGATAAAATACAGAGGTGGTTAACTCCAACTCATGATGCTGGAATCCACTTGCCGAAACTCCATCCTGACCCTGAAACTTTGGGTCACTCATTGTAGGAGGGCATAAACTTTCCAAGGTGGTAGTGCTGATCTTAGCCAAGAGGAGAAGTGCACCTTTGCTGGAGGAGCAGGGAATGGCCTCCTTCCCCTCAGTGAAAGGTGTAAAGCAGCTTTTGACTTCCAGCTAAAGACCTGCACCCACTGCCATGCACCACTGGCTACAGCTGCCCAGGCAAAGGCTTCTGTTGCCCTGAGAGCTAAAGGGACAGGGGCCCACAGCTCAGTTCTCTGCTAGGGACTCTGCAGGGCTCATGTTGCTGGGGTTATGCCCTCACACAGACCAGCTGGCAAAGCTGCACTGACTGCAAGGACCCTGGAGGGTGTCTGTGAAGCACTGAGAAAGTGCCCCCGGGAGGAATCCTGTGGGTTTGGTAATGATTTAAAGTAAGAAGCCTGAAACCGTTCCCAGTCTGGGTGGTGAGTGCCAAAAGCTGATTTTAAACTCCCTGCTATCACCAGGTGCTTTGTGTGGCCCTCACAGCCCCTGGGTGGGCTGTTAGATTTCTTTTAAACTGCACATTTCTTTCTGACCATGTCCAGAAATAAACTGGACAAGCAGGTCACTCCACAACTCTGAGCTCTTTGCCTATGGCCTGAAACAGAGGTGAAACTTCAAACCCAGGCACATCTGAAGCTTTCTGCAGAGCTCCTCTGTTGTGCCATCCCCACTCACCCCAGGGGCTGTTTCATGCCCTCAGACCTGTAAGCACTTTGGCTGCCTGAAAACCAGCAGAGATGAACCTGCTGGTTGCTGCTCCTGCCCTGCTCGCCCTGCACCAGCTACAGCATTGCTTCCAGGCCTGCTTTGGGCTCCAGGAGGCTGCAGCATCCCTCAGTGTCTGCTGCACTCTGCCTGTCAGTGCTGTGGCAGTGTTTGAATCACCCTGCACACATTTCAGAGCCTTCAGACTGGGGCTGGCTCTGAAGAATTAACCAGGCCTGGATAATTATTTATTGGAACAATAACAGCAGATTTCTTTTAGAAAGCAATAGATTGGGACTCTTCATTCTTCAGGGTGATAGGGCTTGGGTTCTGGAAATCAGTCACTTATTGATTCAGACTTGGCCTCCTGTGTGTAATGTTTCAGCTCTGGGTGTTAGCTAAAGGTGGCTTGAAGGAAAAATGTTTTGCACCAAGTATTTTCTTGGTTTCTGTGGTGATCCTGCAAAACCTGCCTGTTGACAAGAGAAAGGAGATGGGATTGGTTTGTGCCTTTGCAGAGGAGTTAAATATGAAATGCAGCCCCATCTCCTCCCTGTCCAAAGGACTGCTGATAAAATTCCTTCTAATGGCAAGGAGGAGATGAGTTGACTGCTTTAAGTTTGGAGGAAGAAGGGAGCAGTGCTGAGAGGAGACAGCTGCTGGCCTCAGCTCTAGCACAAATGCAGCAACCTTTGCTTATCTGCCCAGGAAGGGTAAGCAAACAGCAGCACAGGGTTCGAGGCACACAGCTGAGTGCTGGGCAGAGTGAACCAGCACCAGGCTGTCATTTCAGCCCCCAGCAGCACTGCTCTGTGTGGCTGCAGGGAGTAGCCCAATTCCTCGGCTGCTGTCAGTGGAAGCTTTGCTGTTACTCACAAAGAGCCTCCCTGTCAAATCCTGACCCTGCCTAATGGAGAAGGAGGTCAAGAAGAAAAGGGCCTGAGGCTGCAGGCAGATGCACCATCCAGCATGCACAGCCTGCCCTGTGTGCCTTGCACAGAGGGAGTCAGAGGATTGTTTTATCACAGTATTTATTCAGTAGCCTGCAAGAACTATTTCTGAAAGTGCCATCTGTAAGTGGAGGATTGCTTAGGCTCTTCAGCTAGAGGCCTGCTGGTGACTGGATAGTCTGAAACCGCTCAGTTGTGCTCAGTGAAAATTTCCTCCTCTCCTAACACCTCTCTGGAAGGGTCAGCTGTGAGCTCACTGAGCCATGAATCCTCTGAACAGAGTCAGGAGCACAGCCCAGGCTCATCCTGGCTGTGTTCTGCCTCCGAGCACCTGGGATCATCATCTGGAGAGGTCTGGCAGCTGCTGCTCATACCCATGCCAGTGCAGCTGTCCTGTGGCATCACCCCAGCGTGGAGCTTCTGGGCACAAGCTCTTTGTGGTCACGGAAAGACTTCACTATCCCTTACAAAGAGGCTCACCATAAAATACCCTCACCCAGCTAATGCATTCATGGCTGCCTGCTGCCCCAGCTCAGAGCTGTAAATCCCATTACACTTAATGACTGCCCACAGGAGGAACCTTCCTGAACATTATTGATTGGATTTTTCTGCTCCTGGAAATACTACTTAAAATTGTCACTTCTTGCTTTCTGAACAGAGTGCAGCTTGCTACGAGGGCACTTCTTCATTTTGTGTTTATAACATGTACAGAAATGCATTAGTGTTTCCAGAGCAGGCAGTCACCAACTTTATAGTCAGGACATAAACCCTGGAAATAACAGCAAACATCATAATGGGCAAGCTGACAGGTCATTAACCACCGCCGGCAACCGGCGCTGCTGCAGCTCACCAGGGCAGGCAGACAGCAGCCCACAGCCCTCCACAGCCTGCCACAGGGAGGAAGGGAGCAGAAACCAACCAGGTCATGCCAGGAGCTGGCCCCTGGCACCACGGCACACAGGGCTCGTTCTTCAGGAGGCCTTTATCTCCTCTCTCTAACTCATTTTTTTCTGTGTGTTTAATATGCAGGAGCTTTAGTTATGGGCACTTAGGTGAGGCAAGAAGCTCTGCAGACAGAGCTCCATTTGCCCATGGCAAATGAGATGTTGGCAAAGATGGGCAAGAGGAGTTCATGGAACCACAGAACTGTTTGGGATGGAAGAGCTCTCTCAGACCATCCAGACCAGTGTCACCATGGCCACTACAGCATGTTCTCAGGTGCCATGGACACATGTTCCAATCCCTGACCACCCAGTGTGGAGGCTGGCAGAGGATGAAAGAGCCAGTTCAGATCCCTGTGTCCTCAGGCTGCTCTGCCTGGTGATGTCAAAGACAGAGGCTGTGGAACAGGAGCTGTGGGCAAACCTTCGTCTCTTGGATGACTACATCCAGGGGTAGAGCTGCCCCAGCAGTGAAGCCAGAGTAGGTAGCAGGATGGGCACTGTGGACTTGGCATTCCTCCCTCACGTGCAGGACCATCTCCACTTGCAGGGCTGCAGTGTTCCATGGCTGTGTGCAGTGCAGGGTTGGCATTCCAGAGGTGTGAGGGGGGAAGCCTGGGACTAGCCTGCTGCACAGCCACTGGGCTCAGCTTAAAGGCCAGCTGGAGGCATTCAAACAGCACCTCAGGCCCATGGCGAGGAGATGCAGCTTCTCTCCCTTGCTTACAAGGAGCACTTTGCTCCTGCCAAGCTGAGTGACTTTGCTTCTCCAGCAGCAGAGCAGGGAGGCAAGTCTGGCTGAAGCAGTCCTACAAATGGCAGCCACTGGCAGCTTTGACAGCCCCAGGTTATTGCCTTTGTCTGAAAACAGTGGGGATCTGCTTGCTGAGCCAAGTGCTACATCCCCTCAAACAAGGACATCAGCAGCTGATTCCTTAAAAAAATTAAAAATCAATATTTAGAGGCCTGCTCCTTTTACAGTGGTTTTATTTCAGCCATCCCAGCTCTAGCCTTGTGTACACAGCTGTGCAGCAGCCTCCTGCCTTGCAGTGTTTGCAGCTGCATTCATGATGTGC
This sequence comes from Semnornis frantzii, assembly GCA_013399775.1. Classification (NCBI taxonomy): domain Eukaryota; kingdom Metazoa; phylum Chordata; class Aves; order Piciformes; family Ramphastidae; genus Semnornis; species Semnornis frantzii. Next base: position 36,088 of record VWYK01068562.1, read on the forward strand.
TGCTGCAGCTGCCACTGCCTCCATGGGGTCCTTTGCTTCTCGTGGAGAGGCTCTGTGCTGGGGACTGTGCTGCTGTCACCACACCACTGACAGGTAGATGCTGGCTCTTGAGAGAAGCATCTGAAGGTTCTGCTCCTTCAGCTCTCAATCAGCTGCAGTTAAAGCCATGCCAAGGGCCAGCTGCCCTTCTCCAGCATGCAGCCGGCAGCAGTGGCTAATTCCCAGCCTTAGTCCCAGTTCAGAGCTGCAGGACTTGGCTGTTCTGTGTGACTCTCACAGCACACAGCATCTGGCACAGGAGAAGCATCTCAGATCATGGGGACCACCTTGCTGTGTGCTCAGGCTGGGCCATGGCTACAGAACACACATCTCCTGTCCTAGGAGTGCCTTCTGCCTCGTTGGCTTTCCCTATCCAGCCATTGGGCACCTCCAAAGGGCTTTTTTTCCCCTAGTCTCAAATTAGGCTTTCTTAAAATAAAGAAGAGCTAAATGGCTGAAGTCTGATGGGATATGGCTGAGACACTTCCATTGCAGGGCCTTGGCAGCTCTTATCCACTCCCTGACATCTTTAGAGCTCCCCAGCATTTTAATGTGCATCTAAAATTGGTTAACAGGAGCATAAATTACAGCAAGAGACAAACCAGTCTCTCAAGGTTTTATTGCTCAGTGTAATTTCACTTTTATAGGCTTACTGCTTTGTGGCAGGACTTGTGGCTTGAGAGCTCCAGGGGCTATGGCAGGTGATGCCTTGCTGGGAGCCTGCTGACATCGGTGGAGGTCTGACCAGGCTGCCTCGAGGCCATGGTCACTTCATTCTCACTGCTTCCACTCAATTTCCCAGTTAAAAGCTCTCTCCAGTGCAAATCCATTCTTAGAGCTGTCAATAACTGCACCCCAATTGATTTGCTGTTGCCAGGGAACTCCTGTGCCCAGTTTAAGTACAAAAAAATGGAGGGGAAAAAAGGTGAAAATTAAAACTATGTATTTGTGAGATCTGGCATAAGAGTTGTGTGCAGTGGTCATAGAGTCATGAAGGCTGGAAAAGCTCTCTAAGATCATCCAGTCCAGCCCTCTACCCAACAGCTCCATGACCACCAAACCATGTCCCCACGTGCTATATTCACATATTTCTTGAACCCCTCCAAGGATGGGGACTCCACCACCTCCCTGGGCAGCCTGTGGCAACCCCTGACCACTCTTGCAGCAAAGAAATTCTTCCCAGCATCCAACCTAAACCTCCTCTGGCACAGCTTGAGGCCATTGTCTCTTGTCCTGTCATTAGTTCCTTGAGAGAAGAGGCTAACACCAGCCTCACTCCAGCCTCTTCTCATGGAGCTGTAGAGAGCAACGAGGTCTCCCCGCAGACTCCTCTCCAGACTAAACACTCCCAGGCCTCTCAGCTGCCCCTCACCAGCATCATTGCCCTCCTCTGTACCCACTCTGGCAGCTCAATGCCCTTCTGAGCCTGTGGAATTGTGGCTCTCTTCCTACATCTCTAACTCAGGGTAACCACAGCAGGATTCCAGAGAGGACTGAAGGGAAATCGCTTAAGTGAAGTGGCAAAATGCACTGAACAGAAGGACACAAAACTCTTCTGTGTGAGGCAGGCTCCTGTCCTGGCACCATCTCTGCTTTGCTGCTGCTGCTGCTGCTGCTCTAACTACCTCTGTCACAGTGCTCTGAGCTGATAGCTCAGCTGGGCAGGCACAGACACGCTAGAGGAGGGACACAGAGCTACAGGCAGTATTTGGACATTCTCCCAGCTTCTTACATCATCATGAGTCTTTATGTTCATTGATAGCATTAATTTATCAAGCACTTTACACCTGCACTGCTTTTGCATCCAACCTCCACCTAAAACACCACCAGGCTGTAGGGATGTAAAGGAGCTGTAGGGATGTAAAGGAGCTGTAGGGGTTCAAAGGAGCTGTAGGGATGTAAAGGAGCTGTAAGGGTGTAAAGGAGCTGTAGGGATGTAAAGGAGCTGTAGGGGTGTAAAGGAGCTTTTGGGGTGCAAAGGAACTGTAGGGATGTAAAGGAGCTGTAGGGGTGCAAAGGAGCTGTAGGGATGTAAAGGAGCTGCAGGATGGCAGCACTGAAAAATGCTGAAGGAAGAAGAAAGTTCCTCAATGTCAGACCCAAGCCCTCTCGAGTTAGGAAGTCCAGCTGCAAATAGAGACTCTGTGTCTAACTTTCAGAACTGGTTTAGCAGGCTGAGTCCCAGTGGCTTTTTCAGTTTGATGGCCACAGCTCCAAAGCCTGCTGAAGAGCTTTAAAATGCAAACGAGTGGGTGAGGAGCAGGAGCTCAGAACATGAAGTACAGATCCTCCCAAAGGGCTCTGGGAATTGGGCATCCAACTTGTTCAGGCAGGAAGATCCCAGGAGGCATCATCGAGTGCCTGGAGACCATCCTCATTCTGACTGCAAAGTTCAAAAGTACCTAAATCATCTGCAAGTAAGAACTTTAGTTCCTGGAAGAAGTCAAGGGGCTGAAAGTAGGGTAAATAGCTGAGGTATGAGTTACCCTCCCCACCTCCCAGCCCCTGCCGTGTGTGAAGTGGAAATGCAGAGCCAGAGGACAGGACAGCAGCACAGGCAGAAGTGGGTTCAAGTGAGAGCTGTTCCTATTTCTTGCCTGCTGCTGGGAAGGTTTCTGGTAAACTGCTGTTAATGCAGCCTTCAGGAAGCTGTTACTGAGATACTGGCATTTAATTTTCAATTTCCTGCCTGACCTTGCTCTGCAAGGTGAGTTTGCATTATGCATAATGTACATAAAGATCCCTCCAGCTCCTCAGTGCACACTGCTCAGTGCACACTGTAGCTTCACAGCAGCTCTCTGGTGCATGCTGTTGGGGACTGGAGAAGAGGAGGCTCATTGCTGCAGGCTCTTGAGTCAAAGCTGTTGCAATAATGTGAGCTGCCTCCAATAAGGAAATCCTCTCACAAGGGTTTTGAAGATGTGGCTTTGCTCACCAGTGACACCCCTGCAGCCACACTGCCCCAGCGCTGCTGAGGTGCAGCATCTCCTGCTCTGGGTGACACCTGCAGAGTCACTGTTGTCTGGAACCTGCTTGTGGGACTGGGCTGGGGCCGGAGGGTGCTGGGTTCTGCTTTGCATTCTGTGCGATTCTGGGGCTGGCATAGACAGGAGAGATGCCCAAAGCCCTGCCTGTGGCTGTTCCTGGGTAACGAAAGGTTTCTGTTATGCTTTGCTGTGCTAAACTTGCCTTGTGTCAGCAAAGCTCCACTTCCCCTCCAGCAGCCTGCTCTGCAGCTTGAGGGGCTTGCCCACACAGCCAGAACCCATGGCAGGAGCAGGGCAGTGCCCAGCCCAGCACGTGTTCCTCCGTGACATGGAGTTTTCAGACTGTCTTCAACCTTCAGGCAAGAGCACCTTGTGGTGAGAAGCTTCCCTGTGGCAGCAGCACTTTAACAGAGCCAGATTCCAGTGCCCTGATTCAGAAGCTCTCTGTGTTTGGTGTTTGCACTCCCTGGCTTCCCTCTTCACTTCTCATGAGAGATGTCTTCAGTGACTCCAAGGTGGTCCTGTGCTTCACCTCGAGTGGCTGTGAGACCTCTTCCCCATGCTTCTGGTATTGGCTCTCCTGCAGGTGATTCGTTTGGCAAAGGATTGTCTGCCTGTGGGAATCCTCTCACCCATAGGCTGCTGTGCTGGTCCAAGGCTAATTGGAGTATTTTAACGAGGGGAATTAGATCATTGGTTGTAAAAAGAAGTTAATGATGAAGTCTGTATCACTCCTTGGTTTGCTGAGAGGGAGAGAAAGCCAAAATGGACAAAATTTGTCCCAGTTTGTTCTGGGACACTGCTTCCTTTTGCTTCTCCTTCACCCTGCTCTAATACCTCTCCACTAACAAACCAACCTAAGCCTTGCTGCTTGGCTTCATTTGTCTGGCTGGGAAAGCAGAGGGAGAAAGAGAGGATAGAGAGGGTAGCTTTGAGCCCTTCTGGGCAGTTTCCTTTGTCCAGGAGGGAGTTTGGATTTCTGTATTATTTCTAATCTGTGTACAGTTGTATCGTGTGGATGTTTGTAAATGTTGCTGTGCTTAAACAGAGCTCCAGCTTACTTCTCTGAGTTAGGCTGCTAAATTTCAATAGTGGTTGGGGTGGGGAAAGTTCCTAACCCACCGCAGCTACCCAGCATGGCAGCATTCCTCTGCAGCCCCAGCAGGGAGCTGCTGGGTCAGTCAGCAGAGGAGGCCTGGGAGGTGCCACCCTCTGCCCAAACCACCAGTGTGGAGCAGGGACAGCAACAGACAGGAGGGGAAGTCCCATTTGCATTGGCAGCAGCAAGGCAGCTGAGTGTGCACTGGCTCCAACATCCCCTCCAGCTGCTCTGGCTAAAATTAGGAATGCTCTTGTGGGAGGAGCAGCAACCCACAGTGAACCCTGAGAGTGCCACCAGCAGCCTTGGCTGGTGGTCATGGGGCCATGAGCAGAGCTTTATGCAAAGTTGAGCTTTGCTTTGACTGAAATAAGTGGGAAATTTTATTTAGCAAAAACAGTGAGCCCAGGATTCTTAAACTTGCACAGAACTGGCAGCTCAATCTGGGACCATATGTCCCCTTGAGTGTGTGGGCAAGGCAGTGCTGCAGGACTCTAAAAATAAGTTGTTGTGTATGTTTGCTGAGGGTGGGGGTGACCTTCTGGAGGTACTGGAGCTTTTAGGCATCATCTTCAACAGGAAATGAATCACCTACTGAGCTCACCATGTTCTGTAGGTATTTCTCCTGCTAAATTTAGAGCCTGTGGCACCAAGTCTCTGCTCACCATTTCTGCTTCAGCTTTGTCCTAGTATAAAAGGTGTGGGGAATAATCTGGGTGTGGGGAGTTGCTTTTGGCTTCTACCACCACCAAAATCATCATAGTACAAGGTCTAAAAATAGATCAGTGAAAATGGTTACCCTTTGGTTTGTAGGTGCACACGAGGTGTAGTTGTGTGGGACTGGTGTGTAGCTCCCCTTCTACTCTCCACTGTCAAGCTGATTCTAAAAAACCTACAAATGAAATCAGGATTCCCTCTTGCCACAGCATCCCAAAGCATTCCTGTGTGGAAGCACTTCCAGGCTTCCTGTGCATTTGAGGATTCAGTTCTCTCCTCAGGAGAGCTCCGTTCCTCTGCTGGAGAAGCAGCCCTGTTTGACTGAGAGAGCAGGAGGAGACCATCAGCTGTCCTCACCGTGCTGAAGAGCTGCCAGGACCTAGAGAACTCTGTAAGCCAGTAGATGCTCTTCAGCCACAGCCTGGGATGGGGCATGTGGAAGAATTCACATAGTGAGCCAGGAAGACTTGAGAAGAGGCAGCAAGCCCCAGGTAAGCACTTGTAGCACTGCTGCCAGCAGCTGTCCTGAGGCTCAGCCTGCCATGCCCCCAACACAACCAGCCAGAGAAGCCCTGCAGGTCTGAGCTTGGGGCAGAAATCTGCCTCTCATCAGCTTTCAGAGGGAAGAAAACCAAGCAGTGCTTGCTTTGAGATGTGTGCTCGGATTGCATGGACAAACTTCCAGAGGTGGTTTGATGGAACAGTGAAGCCTCCTGGCACCAGGCCAGCTGGCAGCCTCAGCAATGCTTCTTGATCTTTGGAGCCCGCCAGAAACAAGCAGAGCCTCCTCCACAGGTGGCTATCAGCCTCCTCCTCACTCAGCTCCTCAGTCTGTGACTCTGCAGTCAGTCCTCTCCAGGCAGTTGGACCTTCTATGGCCCTGGTAACCTTTGCCACCCTTTCTGCAGGGAACAAGCCAGTGGGGCTGGAACCTCTTCACCCCAGGCAGCAGGCACTGCACTTTCCAAAGTGCAATTACTGCACCATCCAGGCCTGTCCTGAGGGCACCCTGCTGTCCTCCAGGCCTGTCTTCAGGGCATCCTGCTGTCCTCCAGGCCTGTCTTCAGGGCACCCCGCTCTCTTCCAGGCCTGTCCTCAGGGCACCCTGCTCTCCTCCAGTCTGTCTCCAGAGCACCCTGCTCTCCTCTGAGTATCTACCAAAGCAAATTAAATCAGCTTTGCAATGGCAGTGACTCAGGTTCTGTCTTGAAGAACAAAGTTTTCTAGCTCCAGTTCCTATATGTTTGCTGCTGGTCCTTGTTCTGGGTTCCTTGAACCCATCCTTCCAGACACAGGAGTTGTCACTGGTTCCATAGAGCTCTCCTGATAAATACACTTTGTCTTCTGCAGCACCATGGAAGGTTAATTTTCATTGCAGCCTGGCTAGGACACCATCACATTTGAGTAGAAGAAGAGTCCAGACTAACCCTGTCTTGTCACTGGCTGATGGTGTGGACACCCCTCTGGATCTTGCAAGAGTTGTCCAGGGTCACTGGGACAGTTTGTGTCTGTTGACGGCAGCAAAGAGGAATTTGCCTCTTGCTCCCTTGAGTGTTCCCTACAGTCCTAGCACAAGACTCACTCTAACCCCACCTGAGGAAGGATTTGCTGCAGGCTCCAGAGCAGCTCTCTGCATCTGTGCTGCAAAGCTTGCAGGCCTTTGGAGAGCAAGAGGAAGGAATTCCCAGTTCCTGGCCCTGGCTGCTCCATCCACAGCCCAGTTCCATTATCCATAGCTGGGTGTGCAGATCGTTGCCACCAGAGTGCTCTTGGAGAGGACTCCTCAGGATCCAAGCAAGCACTGGGATCATGGCGCAGAGTCTCAAACACAGTATTTGCATTCCTGAAGTTTTGGGTTAGAAGCTGGCAATTAAAAGAATCCCCAGGGGAAGGTTGTGTCAGAGCAACGAGGAACCTTAATTAGAGGCCTTGCTGTAGCCTCTGATCCTAGCTGCTGGTGCTCTTGCAGCTTGAATTAGGAAATCTCTGATCCACTCCCATCAGACAATGCTTTAGAAGCATTCCCTTCACTCCTGCCTGCAGCATCAACTTAATGACAAGAAACCACCTTCCTGGGGACACACAAGTGTGAGCAGTGGGAAGGAGGGAAAGTCCTATCACGTCTCTCTCTACAAAGTTGCCTCCTCTGGGCTTTCTGCTCTCCAGGGCTGCCTCCAAAAGGCTGCTCCTCAGTTGTGGCACAGTGGGACTGCTGCATTCCTGTGATCTGAGGGGTAGGGAAAAATTTACAACCCTTGGTCTACAAACACAGCTGGGATGGCACTGCAGTACCTTCAGGTACTGAAAGGCATCTCTAAGGGCTCCCTGGAGCCTTCTCCTATCTGGGCTGAACACCCCCAGCTGCCTCAGCCTGTGCCCACAGCAGAGCTGCTCCAGCCCGTGGGTCACCTTTGTGGCCTCCTTTGGATTCCGAGTAGGAGTGGCTGGGTAAGCACCCAGCAGCCCCACCAGATGTTAAAAACTTGGCAGTGGCTGGCTGAGGAAAGGTCCCCCTGACATTCCCTGCTGGAGACAGCAGTGGCTGTTAATAAAGCTGAGTTAATTCTGTAGCAAGGAGTGAAATATTATTTAATCAGCAGCACTTCATACATAATTCAATTAACTGCTGCCGCTCATCAGCGCAGGCAGGGCTGGAGCTCAGATTACTGTGCAGAGCACTCCCAGGCTACTTAAATGCACTGCCAGTCAGATGCCAGCGACTGAGCCCCCTGCAGCGAGCTGCTGCTGCCCCAGCCTGTCCCGGGCTCACAGTGCTGCCTGCTGTCTGCTG